>JASDQU010711144.1:0-27647 GCA_032191745.1 Picea mariana
TAATCTCCACAATAACACAGAAATGATATAAGAACAACAACAGAAATAACACTTTGATTCAAAAAGCAATGTTCACAGGCCTCTTCGATGGGGCAACCTCCAACCGAGCAACACTCTGTTACAATAATCCCCAAGCTAGGGTTTTCATACCCTCGACCCTTATTTATACTAAATATGTCTATCAAGAGAAGCATCTAGAGGAAGATCCTTCTAGAAGCGAAAGCTTCTATTAGGTCTTCTTACATCCACCTTATTCTATTTTATTGAAAGGGCTTATTAATATTGACCTTTATTACATTTGAATATATTAATCTACCTATGTGCAGGTTAGGACCCTAACATGTGGTAGCTAACTGTCTAGGTCGTATGATCGTGCAGCTGACGTGGCAGGGGCACAATGGACTATTGAGATGGTAGGAGTAGGTGGACCAACCAAGAGGTGCCATGTGTCACCACTAAAAGGGTGACACATGGCACACTCGTATAGGTGCCATGTGGACCTATTGTACGGTGACATGTGGCAGGGTACGATGCTAACTAGGCAGATAGGTTGTAGGTACAGTTGTTGATTGGGAAAGCATGCTGACATGTGGACCATCCAGTAGTTGACAAGTGGCATTAATATGGCGAGTTAGGAGGTGCCTCGTGGCCCATACTTGGGCTACTACGTAGCACCTAGGTGTTGGTCGAAATGTTCATATGCAAAATTTTGGAGTTCGAAGGATTCAAACTCATGACCTCCAATGAGAGGATACGCCTTGGGAACATGTTGTATGCCAATGTGCTACAATGAGACTTGTTAGTACAAGTCTGCAAAATTGTATATAAAGTGTTGCTAGTGTATAAGGGGAGGTGAAATGGGGCTGGGGCTAAGCCCCAACCCACAGTTTACTTGTTACCTATGACCACAATTCTTAGTGCACGAGTGCCTTTTAACTTAACCACCAGAGCGTGAATCGTAAGCACTGGTCCTCCATTCATTTCGGGGCTATGACCATGGTATGGGCATGTTATATGGGCGCAGTCTCGTTATTAGATGCCACATGACCCTCGTTTTCGGGAAAGGGGCCAGCGCACATCCCTTTGGGTTGGCGCTTGGCCACCTAGATGCCATATGACCGATTTAAGGGGGTGAACCCCCATATTATTGCTAAAACTGGTTTTAAAATATAGTTTTGTGATTTTCTCACTGATTTTGGGCAATTTTGGTTAATTTGGCCATATCTTGGTGGATATTGGACCAATTTGAATTCCAAAAGAAGTGGGTTGTTGGGATTTGATCCCTCTACCTAATGGATATATAGACCAAGCCATTATGAGGTTTAAAAAAAAGCAATAAGAAGAAAATAAGCTTGAAGCAAGTGGAGGAATAACTTGCCAAGGTCAAGTTGTCTTGAGCAGTGAAGAGTAGATGAGCTTTGGAGGTAGTTTCCGGGAGTTCTACTACTCCTTTTTCAGTGTCATCTATTGTGTCAGGTTCTTGAGACAGATAAGGATACAAATGAGTCATTCAGAGCCCTATATGATGTAATTTTGATGCAGGTTGTAAGTAATGAATTTTGAATAGAGAAGCCTCCCTCACTGAAGACAAAGGCTTGGAGATATAGGCAATATTGCCAAACTTCGTTATCAAATTCTGGTGACCAATTTGTTGATGGTTTTCTTCTTGGTGTTATACTTTATTTCTCTTCATTATTTTAAGTCTTTTTCACTTTTATATTCACATGCATCATCAGAAAAGGTCTTGATAAAATTGAAGTCATAGTGCGAATTTGCTAAGCACTGATTTCAAATCAAGTGGTATTAGAGCAAGCTGACTTTTGTAGGAATTGTGAATATGGGGAAAATCTTGAAGAGATCCAGACTTCAAGAGATCAGGGAGATTAACCAAACGATTCAACGAGAAAATGTTGAGTTGGGACGATTGGTGAAAATCCTTGTGGAAGACAGGGAAAGATTGTGAATAATGATGTTAGCAACGGAAGAAAGGCTAGTTGGAAGAAGTCCTTCTATTAAAATATCGAACCCTGTCAGGGATGATGGGAATCAACAATTCTTTAGGAAATCTGATAAGGAGGATTCGTATTCTCCTGCTACTCCGGTTGAGGAGAAATCAGTAGGAAAGGCCATTGACACATTCTCTTCACCAGTGGAAATCACTCATTACACTCCCGCTTCTCTTGTAGTCGATCAGGAAGTGGATTCTGACCATCAGGATATTACATCATTTGAGAAACATACCAAAGGAATTGGTATTAGAATACTATCCAAATTAAGATACAAGAAAGGGAAAGGTCTTGGAAAATATGGCCAAGGTAGATCTGAGCCGATTGAGGTGTGAGAATGACCACTCCATGAAGGATTGGGTTACACAGGAGAATCTACTCATGACGACAATACAGTGGTTTGTTGCACACACTGTCGAAATTTTGGAAATGATGCTGACCATTTTTGGGAGTGGAATCTAGATTTGACACCAGAATGGTTTCGAACTCTTCCATGCAAACAAGAACCTCGAGCCAGTAGCAACGCGAACAATGAGTCGCAGAAGAAAGGTAAAAAGGTTGAAAGGTATAAATCCCCTTCAACCACCTTTATTGATGAGCATGCTAGAGTCATGGAACTTATCAGAAGAACAATTCCATGCACATTTTGTAGCAGTCATAACCATTGTGTTGCATAATATTGGAAACAAAAAGTATACAGAAAAAAGATCATGGTGACAAGGAGTACGCTAAGACTAGATGACGTGACACTACAGGTCAAGAAGAATATGCATGCAAATTTAGCACAGTGAAGACAAGAGTCAGAGAAATCCAATGGGGATTTGGCTCAGTCAGGGAAAGGTTCCATCAAATTCCTTCGAGCACGAAACACTTTCTCATATTGTCATAAGAATGGACATTTTGAAGATAATTTTTGGAAGTTGCATCCAGGGTTGCGACGCTCAACAAAGCCTGAAGGGCCAGAGAAGAAGAAGGATGTTGCAAAAGAACAGAAGGCCACTATAGAGGAATAGAAGGACATTGAAGAAGAACGGAATGACATTGTAGAAGGGCAAGAGGATGATGCTATAGTGAAGCAGGGGAATGACCGCGACACTCCATTGGCAGGAGATGGTTCTTCCACCTAGAAATGGGCAGATTTTATTCCCTATATGTAAATCGATTCAGTGTTAGTTCTCATTGATGTAATAAAAGTGATTTGATTTATGAAATCACTTATTGGGTCTAGTTAATTTTAATTCTAGGTTGTTTTTTATTAGTCGATTTATGTAAGGATATAGTCAATTGATGTAATAAATCTTTTGGGGGCCAAAAAATCTTTAGAGGGAAGGTGTGATCCAGATTTGGATATAGGATCTTGATGAGGCTCACAAAGGCCTAAAGCTCAATGTTTTCAGAATGAATTCAAAATGGATGTGTGTGTAGACCTCATTGATACGAACCCAACGTAACTTGGACGGGCTCAAACGGACATCGTATGCTCAAGTTATGGTGATCTGTTCCTTTTCCCAAACAGGAAAACAAATGTTGGTTGTACAGTTCGCACAGTGCCACGTGGTAGCTGACTGAATAGGTCATAAAACCGTACAAATGACATGGAAACATAGTCGTAGATTTCATACAACTCACATGGCAAAATGTCTTACAGCTGATGTGGTAGGGCACAGTGGACTGCTGACGTGGCAAGAGCAAGTTGACAAACCAGGAGGTGACATGTGTCACCATTGAAAGGGTGACACGTGGCATGCTCATATAGGTTCCATGTAGCCCTACCATATGGTGACATGTCGCAGGGTATGGTGTTGACTAGGTAGATAGGTGGTAGGTACGGTTGCTAACTAGGAAAGCATGCTGACACATGGACCATCCAGTAGTTGACAAGTGGCATTAGTCAAGTGAATTAGGAGGTGCCACATGGCCCAGACTTGGGTTACCACATGGCACCTAGGTGTTGGTCGAAATGTTCATATGAAAAATTTTGGAGTTAGAAGGATTCGAAGTCGTGACCTCCAACAGGAGGCTACGCCTTAGGCACAGGTTGTATGCCAATGCGCTACAATGAGACTTGTTAGTACAAGTCCACAAACTTATATATAAAGTGTTTCTAGTGTATAAGTGGAGGCGAAAGGGGGCTAGGGCTAAGCCCCAACCCACGATTTAATTGTTACATGTGACCAAAATTCTTAGGTTACGGGCCCCTTTTCACTTAACCACTAGAGTGCGGATTGTTAGCACTGGTCCTCCATTCATTTCGGGGCTATGACCATTGTATGGGTGCGTTATATGGGCGTGGTCCCATTATTAGATGCAACATGACCCTGATTTTCGAGAAAGGGGCCAACGCATAGCCCTTTGGGCTGGCACTTGGCCACCTAGATTTCATATGACCGATTTAAGGGGGCATGTGCACATATTGGGGGGCTTATGCCCATATTATTGCTAAAATGGGGTTTAAACTATAGTTTAGTGATTTTCTCACTTAGTTTTGGGCAGTTTTGGTTAATTTGGCCATATCTTGGTGGATATTGGACCAATTTGAGTGCCATAAGAATTGGGTTGTTGGGAATAGATCTCTCTACCTCATGGCTATATAAACCAAGCCATTGAGAGGTTTAAAAACAACCAAGAAGAAACAAAGAATCTTGAAGAAAGTGGAGGAAGAACTTGCCAAGGTCAAGTTGTCTTGAGCAGTGAAGAGTAGCTGAGCTTTGGAGCCATTTTTCGGGAGTTCTACTACTCCTTTTTCAGTGTCATCTATTGCGTCAGGTTCCTCAGACAAACAAGAATACAACTACGTCAATCAAATCTGTGTATGATGTAATTTTGATGTAGATTGTAAGCATTGAATTTTGAATAGAGAGGCCTCCCTCACTGAAGACAAAGGCCCAGAGACATAGGCGAGATTGCCGAACTCCGTTATCAACTTCTGGTGTCCAATTTGTTGATGGTTTGCTTCTTGGTGTTATCTTCTATTTCTCTTCATTATTTTAAGTCTTTGTCTCTTTTATATTCACATGCATCATTAGAAAAGGTCTTGAGAAAATTGAAGTCATAGTGCGAATTTTCTAAGCACTGATTTCAGATCATGAACCTTTGTATAAAATTATCCTTTCAACCTTCTGATCTCTTATTGGGAAGTGAATGGGTTAAGTGGAGGGAGAAGGGGATAATGAGGGAATGCTGAGGCAATACTCACAAAAGGCCATCAATATCTTGGGCAAGGAGGGGATGTGAAATCGGGTAGAGTTTCATTGTTCTTGTGGTTATATCTCAAATGAGACCCCAACACCTCCTTTTATATGCCAAAAGTATGGTTATTTGGTTGGGTGATGGGCTATAGTCAGTGGATTTAGTTGGGAAACGTCCAATAACCCATAATCTAAACGAAATCCTTGCAACTTTTTATTTTTTGCAAATTTTGCAATTATACGCGGGCGATAATGGTGCAACATGCGTATGTATGCAAGTTGTAGTGGTGCAACAATCCCATGTATGTTGGAAGTAATGGTGCAGGACACGTACATCTTCAAAAAAAAATTTTTTAAGAAGAGCAACTCATCAGTGCTTTGGAAAAAAATGAAAGTAAGAGGGCCAAAGGCCATGTATGCATGTATGGATAAATTTAGTTTTATAAAAACATGTTTGTCCCACCCTAAAAGTATACACCTTCACTGTAGAAATTCCATCGACTACTCCACCTCCCTTCCAGGGCTTCATTAACAAGCTGGACAAGAATTCTCAGAGCTTTGTAGCTGCTACTAGACTCCCTTTAGGAGAACTCACTTCCTCAACAAACTCTCTCACCTGGAGAGAGTTGCTTGCAATCCTGACAACTTGCATATTCAATCCATAGGCCTGACAACCTGCTTAGTCAATCTAGCTCCTCAACACATGGACAAGGTGATGACAACCAAAAAAAATGAGTGTGGGTATGGTAATGGTAGAATGGAACACAAGAAACCTATAGGTACAGGTTCAACAAGATATCATTTTGTCTCGTTGCATGGGTTCAGGGATGGTTGCGGTTTAGCAATGGCATTCCAGGTTTCACTGCTTCCCCCCTGGTTACACGTGTGAGTGGAAGAGATGGAAAAAAAATTCCCAAAACAGTAAAAATTCCCACATGTATTTGCATGTTCCTGAGCTGACACATGGTGCTCATGAAGCATGTTCCTCTCCATTTGTAAGTCGTTCCTCTTCCCTAAAGTAACTTAGGATATATTCATATCCTCCTCACATCATTTAGAATCCCCTCTTTCCAACCTCTCATCCCCCTCCCTTACACATTCTAGTGGAGCATAATCCCACATACTCTTTCTTCGTGATTGGTCTACATGCAGTGATGTTGTTATATTAATGATATGAATATTTACGTGTACAAAGAAGGCGCTAGGCCTTTGTCATCTTGGCTCTCCATCGTAATAATCACATAAGCCACCTAGCTTATAACACTTGGCTCACCAGCCTACAAAACATGTTTGCAATTCATAATTACAATTGGGGGCAAGTACTTTGGGTATTCTACCCACTTAGCATCTTCATGCTCCCATGTTGCGTCCTCAGGAATGTACCAGGTCCACTAGAACTTTACAATCCCTATGGCTCGATTCTGGAGTTGCTTTCCCTTCCCATCCAGTATGTGCACCAGATGCACTTGCAAAGCACCTTCTTGCTCCACCTGAATCACATTGCAGTCAATCACATGATTAACATTAGGTATATACTTCTTGATCAATGATACATGAAATACATTATGAATAGTCATGGATGAAGATAATGCAATCATATAATCTACTGGTCCAATCCTTTCTATGATTTCAAATGGTCCACAATAGCTGGATGCCAACTTGGAACAGTTTCCCAACTTCAGGGAACATCTGTTGGTTTTCACCTTCAAGAAAACATGATCACCCACTTTAAATTCCTTGTGGGTTATACCTTTGTACGAATAACTTTTCTTCCTGTCTTCGGTAGCCTTCAAATTTTGGTTTATCTTTAATAATTGCTCTTCGATTTCCCTGAGAAAATCTAGCCCAATTATTGCTCTATCAGATGGGTTGTACTGGCTTATTGGTGTGTTGCAATTTCTTCCATAAAGTGCCTCAAATGGCCTCATCTTCAATGATGCTTCGTACCCATTGTTGTAGGAAAATTCTACGAAGTGTAGATAATCTTTCCAATTATATGGTTTGTCCATCATGTACATCCTTAGCATATCCTCTATCACTTTATTTACTCTTTTTTTTGTCCACCATAATCAAGATGATAGGTTGTGATGAAGTTCATATTTGTTTCGAACCCTTTGAATAATCATCTCCAAAAATTCAAGGTAAACTTCGGATCTCTATCAGACACAATTGTCTTGGGAATATCATGCAATTGTGCTACTTCCCTCATATAGATATCAACAACATTGGTTTTTTTGTGAGTAGTCTTAAATGGAATAAAATGGGTATCTTTTGTAAGCATATCCACCACCATCATGATGTAATCATGTTTCTTGTTTGTTCTGGGTAATCCTATGATGAAATCTATGGTCACCACTTCCCACTTCGACTCCCTAATGCGAAATGGTTGCAACAACCCAGTTGGGTGCCTATGCTCAACCTTCACCTTTTGACACTCCATACATTTAGTAATGTACTCATCAATCTCCCTCTTCATGCCCGACCAATAGTATTGGATCTTGATGGTTGCTACTGTTTTCTGATATCCTGGGTGCCCAGCATAAGGCACATTATGCAGCTCTTTCAAGATTGTACCCTTCAATTCATGAGATTGGGCACATAAATTTGGTTCTTGTACAGGAGAACTTCTTCATTACCCAATTTAAAATATTCAACCTTCTGTTGCATTTTAACTTGTTGAAGTTTTTTCATCAACTCTGTGTACTACAAATCTACTTTTGCAGCCTCAACAATTTTGTCTTTAAGTTCATTTCGATACATGTTGATTGTCGTAGCATGTAACTCATGCACTCTCATGTTGAGTGCATCAACCACTTTGTTCTCTTTTCCTTTGATGTGCTTGATATCAAATTCATACTCATAGAGGAATTCCAACCATCTATTCTTCCTAGCATTTAATGTAGGATAATCAAACAAATATTAGGCCGGAGAGCCTAAGTGTTAAGGCCAGGAGCCTATTTTTGTATATGTAATTATGTAGAAAATTAATAAAAATATGAACACCGCTGCGTGCAGACCGACCATGATGAATGAGTGATGGGGGACTAAGATTCCATAGAGTGGGTAAGGGTTTGGGGGCTGGAAGGTTGGAAAGAGAGGTTAAGTGTATAGCCTAGGAGATAAGCCTAGGGTCTTAAGTCCTTAGGAATAATATTTTAATATTATTCCAAAAGCCATGTGAGATTTATGTTTTAATCCTAAGTCCCTGGAAAGGGGAATGTGCGCAAAGGGAAAACCATGCTGATGGAACACATCCAGCTTCATGGGAGACATGTGTTGGCCCAGGCACATGCAATTTAACCAAGGAATTGAGCCATGGAGGGGGTTGGACCTCCATTCCACCGTCAGTTGTCTGAACCAAGGGATCTCTGCATATGAGTTCGGTAAGCTTCATGCAGCTCTGAAACCAGAGGCCTGTGAGGTTTTCTTGAGAAGACGATACATCCTATGCCCAAACTGTTGAGTCTGTGTTCGACCTCTGTGTTAAGTGCTTGTCACGCATCCTATAAACGAGCATTAACCCAAGCTGTTGTCATTGTTGTCATCCTGAACTTGTGGAAATTGAAGTGGAAACTGGTGGAAGAACCAGGTTGTCAGGCCTGTGCTAGAAGAGGCAGTTTTTCATGCCTGTGAGCAACTCTCTCCAGGTGAGGGAGTCTATTGGGAAGTGGTTTTCTCCCAGAGAGAGTCTAGCACCAACTACGAAGCTCTGAGAGTTCCTGATTCGACCTATTGTTGAGACCAAGAGAAGGAGGTGAAGCACCGATGGACTGTTCTGTGAAGGTTTATAGTCCTGGGTGGAACAGGCATGTGGGGAATGAGAGTCCGTTAGTAGTGAGCGTAAGAAGGCTCTTGGGGAGAATACTTCTGGTTTCTCTATGCAGTTTTCCTATAACCTCAGCCTAGCCTAGGGTTCCCTTAGATTGGGTGGAGCTTAGTCCCATCCCAGGGGTGACCCACTACTGAGCGTGATGAGCAGTGAGGTCTAAGGCTGGGAAGTTCATGGAAGGTATGCATGTGGTTGGTGGAATTACTACAGTTTCAAAGATAAGTATATGCATGTGTTTAAATTCAACTTTTAAATGCATGTCTGTGATGCTTGCAATATTATCATGTATTCCGTTGCGATGATGTTTACTGTTGATTGAATTATTCTGTACGTTAGTAGTAATTGTATGTTTACTTTGTTAAGCCATTTAATTTCATTTAAATGCATATTATATAAGTATGAGAATGTTTCTGCGTAGTAGCATTTTCCCGGTCGTGGGGTTGATGGTCAGGGATGTTACATATGATGTAATTTTGATGCAGATTGTAAGCATTGAATTTCGAATACAGAAGCCTCCCTCACTGAAGACAATGGCCTTGAGATGTAGGCGAGATTGCCAAACTCCGTTATCAACTTCTGGTGTCCAATTTGTTGATGGTTTTGTTCTTGGTGTTATATGATATTTCTCTTCATTATTTTAAGTCTTTGTCACTTTTATATTCACATGAATCGTCAGCAAATTTCTTGATAAAATTGAAGTCATAGTGCGAATTTGCTAAGCGCTGATTTCAGAACAAGTGGTATCAGAGCAGGCTGACATTTGTAGGAATTGTGAATGTGGGGAAAATATTGAAGAGAGATAGACTCCAAGAGCTCGAGGAGATTAACCAATCAATTCAGTGAGAAAATGATGAGTTGGGATGATTGGTGCAAATCCTTGAGGAAGATAGGGAAATATTGTGAACAATGATGTTAGCAACCGAAGAAAGGCCAGTTGGAAGAAGTTCTTTTGTTAAAAGCCCGAGCCCTGTCAGGCATGATGGAACTCATCCATTCCATAGGAAATCTGATGAGGAGGATTCGTATACTCCTGATTCTTCAGTTGAGGAGAAGTGAGTAGGAGAGGCCATTGGCACATTCTCTTCGCCAGTGGAAATCACTCATTACACTCCCTCTTTTCCTCTAGCCGATCAAGAAGTCGATTCCGACCATCAGGATATTGTAGAATTTGAGAAACATACCAAAGGAATTGGTATGAGAATGCTATCCAAGTTTGGATATAGGAAAGGGAAAGGTCTTGGAAAATATGGCCAAGGAAGAGTTGAACTGATTGAGGTGCGAGAATGACCACTCCATGAAGGATTGGGTTACATAGGAGAATCTCCTGACGACAATAGTCTAGTGGTTTGTTGCACACACTGTCGAAAATTTGGACATGATGTTGACCATTGTTGGGAGTGAAATCCAGATATGGCACAGGAATGGTTTCGAACTCATCAAGAAAAACAAGTAGCTCGAGCCAGCAGCAACGTGAACAATGAGTCCTAGAAGAAAGGTTGAAAGGTACAAATCCCCTTCACCACCTTTACTGATGAGCATGCGAGAGTCATGGAACTTATCAGAAGAACAATTCCATGCACATTTTGTAGCAGTCATAACCATTGTGTTGCATAATGTCAGAAACAAAAAGTATACGAAAAGAATATCATGCTGATAAGGAGTATGCCAAGACTAGATGACGTGACACTGTAGGTCAAGAAGAATCCGTGTGCAAATTCAATGCAGTCAAGAAAAGAGTTAGATAAGTCCAATGGGGTTTTAGCTCAGTCAGAGTAAGGTTCCATCAAATTCCTTTGAGCATGAAACACTTTCTCACATTGTCATAAGAATGGACATTGTGAAGATAATTTTTGGAAGCTGCATCCAGGGTTGCGATGCTCAACAAAGCCTGAAGGGCCATAGCATAAGAAGGATGTTGCAGAAGGACAGAAGGCCGCTATAGAGAAACATAAGGATGTTGCAGAAGAATAGAACAATGTTGCAGGAGGGCAGTATGTTGCTACAGTAGATAAGCAAAGGAACGACTGTGACACTCCATTGGCAGGAGATGGGTCATCCACCTGGAACTGGGCATATTTTATTCCCTATATGTAAATCGAGTCACTGTCAGTTCTCATTGATGTAATAAAAGTGATTTGATTTATGAAATCACTTATTGGGTCCATTTAATGTTAAGTCTAGGCTGTTTTTTATTAGTCAATTGATGTAATAAAACTTTTTGGGACCAAAAGTTCTTTAGTGGGAAGGCGTGATCCAGATGCCACATGACCCTTGTTTTCGGGAAAGGGGCCAGTGCACAGCCCTTTGGGTTGGCACTTGGCCACATAGATTCCATATGACTGAATTAAGGGGGTGTGCACCCATATTATTGCTAAAATGTGCTTTAAAATATAGTTTAGTGATTTTCTCACCGATTTTTTGGTAGTTTTGTTTAATTTGGCCATATCTTCGTGGATATTGGACCAATTTGAGTGCCACAAGAAGTGGGTTGTTGGGATTTGATCCCTCCACCTCATGGCTATATAAACCAAGCCATTGTGAGGTTTAAAAAAAAATGAAGAAGAAAATAAGGTTGAAGCAAGTGGAGGAATAACTTCCCAAGGTAAAGTTGTCTTGAGCAAGGAAGAGTAACTGAGCTTTGGAGGCAGTTTCTGGGAGTTCTACTACTCCTTTTTCATTGTCTTCTATTGCGTTAGGTTCCTGAGACAGAAAAGGATACAACTGAGTCAGTCAGATCCCTATATGATGTAATTTTGATGCAGGTTGTAAGCATTGAATTTTGAATAGAGAATCCTCCCTCACTGAAGACAAAGGCCCGGAGACAAGCGATATTGCCGAACTCCATTATCAAATTCTAGTGATGAATTTTTTGATGGTTTGATTCTAGGTGTTATATGCTATTTCTCTTCATTATTTTAAGTATTTTTC
The DNA here is from genome assembly GCA_032191745.1 of Picea mariana. NCBI lineage: Eukaryota > Viridiplantae > Streptophyta > Pinopsida > Pinales > Pinaceae > Picea > Picea mariana. The sequence continues at coordinate 11,952 of JASDQU010711144.1, forward strand.
ACTTTTATATTCACATGCATCATCAGAAAAGGTCTTGATAAAATTGAAGTCATAGTGCGAATTTGCTAAGCACTGATTTCAAATCAAGTGGTATCAGAGAAGGATGACTTTTGTAGGAATTGTGAATATGGGGAAAAGCTTGAAGAGATCCAGAATCTGAGAGATCAAGGATATTAACCAAATGATTCAACAAGAAAATGATGAGTTGGGATGATTGGTTCAAATCCTTGAGGAAGATAGGGAAAGATTGCAAACAATGATGTTAGCGACGGAAGAAAGGCCAGTTGGAAGAAGTCCTTCTGTTAAAAGCTCGAGCCCTGTCAGGGATGATGGAACTAATCCATTATATAGGCAATATGATGAGGAGGATTTGTATTCTCTTGCTACTCTAGTTGAGGAACAATCAGTAGGAGAGGCCATTGGCACATTCTATTCACTAGCAAAAATCACTCATTACAATCCCGCTTCTCCTGTAGTCGATCAGAAAGTGGATTCTGACCATTAGGATATTACAGCATTTGAGAAATATAACAAAGGAATTGGTATGAGAATACTATCCAAATTAAGATATAGGAAAGGAAAAGGTCTTGGAAAATATGGCCAAGGCAGAGCTGAGTTGATTGAGGTGCGAGAACACCCACTTCGTGAAGGATTCGATTACACAAGAGGATCTACTGACAACTACATACAGCGGTTTGTTGCACACACTGTCGGAAGTTTGGACATGGTGCTGACCATTTTTGGTAGCATCATCCAGAGCTAACACCAGAATGGTTTCAAACTCATCAAGGAAAACAAGAAGCCCGAGCCAGCAGTGACGCAAACAATGAGTCATGAAAGAAAGGTAGAAAGGTTGAAAGGTATAAATCCCCTTCAACCACCTTTACTGATGAGCATGCTAGAGTCATGGAACTTATCATAAGAACAATTCCATGCACATTTTGTAGCAGTTATAACCATTTTGTTGCATAATTTTGGAAACAAAAAGTATACAGAAAAAAGATCATGGTGACAAGGAGTACTCCAAGACTAGATGACGCGACACTGCAGGTCAAGAAGAATATGCGTGCAAACTCAACGTAGTCAAGATAAGAGTCAGAGAAATCCAATGGGGATTTGGCTTAGTCAGGGAAAGGTTCCATCAAATTCCTTCGAGCACAAAACACTTGCTCATATTTTTAGAAGAATGGACATTTTGAAGATAATTGTTGGAAGATGCATCCAGGGTTGTGACGCTCAACAAAGCCTGAAGGGCTAGAGAAGAAGAAGGATGTTGTAGAAGAATAGAAGGCCACTATAGAGGAATAGAAGGACGTTGCATAAGAACATAAAGACATTGTAGAAGGGTAGGAGGATGCTACTGCAGAGAAGCAGAGGAACGACCGCGACACTCCATTGGCAGCAGATGGGTCGTCCGCTTAGAAATGGGCAGATTTTATTCCCTTTATGTAAATTAAGTCAGTGTCAGTTCTCATTGATGTAATCAAGGTGATTTGATTTATGAAATCACTTATTGGGTCTAGTTAATGTTAATTTGGATTCAAATTTGGATCTAGGAGCTTGATGGGGCTCAAAAAGGCCTAAAAAAAAATGTTTTTAGAATGGATTCAAAATGGACATGTTCGTATACCTCATTGATACAAACCCAACGCAACTTGAATGGGCTCAAATGGACATCATATGCCCAAGTTATGGCGATCTATTCATTTTCCCAAACAGGAAAACAAATGTTGACTGTACAATCCATAAAGTGCCACGTGGCAGATGAATGTACAGGTCATATGACCATATAGATGACGTGGAAACACAGTGGAAGATTTTTTACAACTCATGTGGCAGCAGGTCATACAACTGATGTGGTAGGGCACAGTGGACTGCTGACGTGGTAGGAGTAGGTGGACCAACCAGGAGGTGACATGTGTCACCATTGAAAGGGTGACACATGGAATTCTCATATAGGTGCCATGTAGCCCTACCATATGGTCACACATGGCAGGGTATGGTGTTGACTAGGTAGATAGGTGGCAGGTACGGTTGGTGACTAGGAAAGCATGCTAACATGTGGACCATCCAAAAAGTTGACAAGTGGCATCAGTCCAGTGAATTAGGAGGTGCCACATGGCCCAGACTTGGGCTGCCACATGGCACCCAGGTGTTGGTCGAAATGTTCATATGAAAAATTTTGGATTTTGAAGGATTCGAACTTGTGACCTCCAACAGGAGGTAACGCCTTGGGAGCAGGTTGTATGCCAATGCGCTACCATGAGACTTGTTAGTACAAGTCCACAAACTTATATATAAAGTGTTGCTAGTGTATAAGTGGAGGCGAAAGGGGGCTGGGGCTAAGCCTCAGCCCACGGTTTAATTGTTACCTGTGACCAAAATTCTTAGGGTGCGGGCACCTTTTCACTTAACCACTAGAGCGCAGATCGTAAGCACCATTCCTTCATTCATTTTGGGGCTATGACCATGGTATGGGTGTGTTATATGGGCGTGGTCCCATTATTAGATGCCACATGACCCTCGTTTTTTAGAAAGGGGCCAGCGCATAACCCTTTGGGCTGGCGCTTGGCCACCTAGATTCCATATGACTAATTTAAGGGGGCGTGTGCACATATTGGGGAGCTTATGCCCATATTATTGCTAAAATGGGTTTTAAACTATAGTTTAGTGATTTTCTCACTGATTTTTGGGCAGTTTTGGTTAACTTGGCCATATCTTGGTGGATATTGGACCAATTTGAGTGCCAAAAGAAGTGGGTTGTTGGGATTTGATCCCTCTACCTCAGGGATATATAAACCAAGACATTGTGAGGTTTAAAAACAAGCAAGAAGCAACAAATCATCTTGAAGCAAGTGGAGGAAGAACTTGCCAAGGTCAAGCTGTCTTGAGCAGTGAAGAGTAGCTGAGCTTTGCAGGCATTTTTTGGGAGTTCTACTACTCCCTTTTTAGTGTCGTCTATTGTGTCAGGTTCCTGAGATAGAGAAGAATACAACTACATCAGTCAAATCCCTATATGATGTAATTTTGATGCAGATTTTAAGCATTGGATTTTGAATAGAGAAGCCTCCCTCATTAAAGACAAAGGCCCAAAGACGTAGGCAAGTTTGCCAAACTCCGTTATCAACTTCTGGTGTCCAATTTGTTGATGGTTTGCTTCTTGGTGTTATCTTCTATTTCTCTTCATTATTTTAAGTCTTTGTCTCTTTTATATTCACATGCATCGTTAGAAAAGGTCTTGAGAAACTTGAAGTCATAGTGCGAATTTTCTAAGCACTGATTTCGGATCATGCACCTTTGTATAAAATTCTCCTCTCAACCTTCTGATCCCTTATTGGGAAGTGAATGGGTTAAATGGAGGGAGAAGGGGATAATGAGGGAATGTTGAGGCAATACTCACAAAAGGCCATCAATATCTTGGGCAAGGAGGGGATGTGAAATCGGATAGAGTTTCACTATTCTTGTGGTTATATCTCAAATGAGACCCCAACACCTCCATTTATATGCCAAAAGGATGGTTATTTGGTTGGGTGATGGGCTATAGTTGGTGGATTTAGTTGGGAAACATCCAATAGCCCGTAATCTAAATGAAATCCTTGCAACTTTTTATTTTTTCCAACTTTTGCAAGTATACGCGGGCGGTAATGGTGCAACATGCATATGTACGCGAGTTTTAGTGGTGCAATAAGTGCATGTACACGGGTAGTAATGGTGCAGGATGCGTACATCTTCAAAAAATTATTTTTAAGAAGAGCAACTCAACAGTGCTTTGGAAAAAAATGAAAGTAAGAGGGCCAAAGGCCATGTATGCATGTATGGAGAAATTTAGGTTTATAAAAACATGTTTGTCCCACCCTAAACGTATACACCTTCACTTTCACAAAGTCCATCGACTACTCCACCTCCCTTCTAGGGCTTCAACAATAAGATGGACAAGAATTCTTAGAGCTTTGTAGTTGCTACTGGACTCCCTTTAGGAGAACTCACTTCCTCAACAAACTCTCTCACCTAGAGAGAGTTGCTCGCAATCCTGACAACTTGTGTCTTCAATCCATAGGCCTGACAACCTGGTTCTTCAATCCAACTCCTCAACACATAGGTAAGGTGATAACAACTGCAAAAAATGAGTGTGGGTACAGTAATGGTAGAATGGAACATAGGAAACCTGTAGATACAGGTTCAACAAGATATCAGTTCGTCTCATTGCATGGGTTTAGGGATGGTCACGGTTCAACAATGGCATTCTAGGTTTCACTGCTTCCCCCTAGTTATGCGTATGAGTAGAATAGATGGAAAAAAAAGTCCCCAAACAGTAAAAATTCCCACATGTATTTGCATGTTCCTGAGCTGACACATGGTGCTCATGAAGCACGTTCCTCTCCATTTGGAAGTCGTTCCTCTTCCTCAAAGGAACTTAGGATATATTCATATCNGACTTGAGATATTAATATTATCCCCTCTTTCTAGCCTCTCATTCCCCTCCCTTACACATTCTAGTGGAGCGTAGTCCCACATACTCTTTGTTCGTGGTTGGTCTACATGCAGTGATGTTGTTATATTAATGATATGAATATTTACATGTACAAAGAAGGCACCAGGCCTTTGTCATCTAGGCTCTCCATCCTAATAATCACATAAGCCACCTAGCTTATAACGCTTGGCTCATCAGCTTATAGAACATGTTTACAATTTGTAATTACAACTAGGGGAAATTCCTTGGGGTATTCTACCCACATAACATCTTCATGCTCCCATGTTGCATCCTCGAGACTGTACCAAGTCCAGTGGAACTTTACAAACCCTATGGCTCGATTCTGGAGTTACTTGCCCTTCCAGTCCAGTATGTGCACCGAATGCACTTGCAAAGCGCCTTCTTGCTCCACCTAAATCACATTCCAGTCAATCACATGATTAACATCAGGTATATACTTCTTGAGCAATGATACATGAAATACATTATGAATAGTGATGGATGCAGGCAATGCATGCATATAAGATACTAGTCCAATCCTTTCTAGGATTTCAAATTGTCCACAATAGCTGGCTGCCAACTTGGAACAGTTTCCCAACTTTAGGGAACTTCTGTTCGTGTTCACCTTCAAGAAAACATGATCACCACTTTAATTTCCTTGTGGTTTATACCTTTGTCAGAATAATTTTTCTTCCTGTCTTCGGTAGCCTTCAAATTCTTCTTTATCTTTAAAAATTGCTCTTTCATTTCCCTGAACAACTCTGGCCCAATTATTGCTTTATCAGTTGGGTTGCACTAGCTTATTGGTGTGTTGCACTTTTTGCCATAAAGTGCCTCAAATGGGCTCATCTTCAGTGATGCTTGGTACCCATTGTTGTAGGAAAATTCTATGAAGTGTTGATAATCTTTCCAATTATATGGTTTTTCCATCATGTACATCCTGAGCACATCCTCTATCACTTGATTTACTCTTTCTGTTTGTCCACTATAATCAAGATGATAGGTTGTGATGAAGTTCATATTTGTTCCGAACCCCTTGAATAATCATCTCCAAAACTTCAAGGTGAACTTTGGATCTCTATCAAATACAATTGTTTTGGGAATATCGTGCAATTGTGCTACTTCCCTCATATAGATATCAACAACATTGGTTTCTTTGTGAGTAGTCTTCAATGGAATAAAATGGGTATCTTTCGTAAGCATAGCCACCACCATCATGATCTTATCATGTTTCTTGTTTGTTCTGGGTAATCCTGTGATGAAATCCATGGTCACCACTTCCCACTTCCACTCAGTAATGAGAAATGGTTGTAGCAACCCAGTTGGGTGCCTATGCTCAGCCTTGAATTTCTGACACTCGATACATTCAGTAATGTACTAATCAATATCCCTCTTCATGCCTAGCTAATAGTATTGGATCTTGATGGCTGCTACTATTTTCTGATATCCTGGGCGCCCAGCATAAGGCACATTATGCATCTCTTTCAATATTGTACCCTTCAATTCATGAGAATTGGGCACATAAATTTGGTTCTTGTACAAGAGAACTTCTTCATTACCCAATTTAAAATCTTCAACCTTTTGTTGCATTTTAACTTGTTGTAGTTTTGTCTTCAACTCCATGTACTACAAATCTACTTTTTCAGCCTCAACAATTTTGTCTTTAAGATTAGTTCGATACATGTTGATTGTTGTAGCATGTAACTCATGCACTCTCATGTTGAGTGCATCAACCACTTTGTTCTCTTTTCCTTTGATTTGATTGATATCAAAGTCATACTCATAGAGGAATTCCAACCATCTGTTCTTCCTAGCATTTAATGTAGGCTAATCAAACAAATATTTCATACCATTATGGTCTATCCTCTGCTCAAACCTCTTTCCCATGAGGTAGTGTCTCCATTTTTTTAAAGCATGTATTATGGCTTCCAACTCCAAATCATGAGTGGTGTAGATCCTTTCATGCTCTTTCAATTTCATGGATTCAAAAAATATCAGAAACCAATTCCGATTGAGGAATCCACCCAGTCCTTATTTGCATGCATCTGTGCAAACCACAAAATCTGTATTCAGATCTGCAATCCTCAGAATCAGAGCATTGGTTAACAACTATTTAAATTGCTGGAAGGTATTTTCACATTCTTATGTCCATTGAAATTTTACCCCTTTCCTTTGCAAGAAAGTGATTGGGTGAGAAATCCTCGAAAATACTATAATGAATCTCCTGTAGTAGCCAGCTAGACCCATGAAGGATCTGACTTATGTCACATTCTTAGGTGATGTCCACCCTTAGGATATTATATATATCCCCAGCTATACTATTTGGGGTCTACTTTTGGGGTCTAATATCCGAAGAGGGAATAAAAGTAGACCCCAGCTAGTATAGTATATTTGGGGTCTACTTTTATTCCCTCTTCGAATATTATATGCCCCAAATAGTGAATTTGATTTTGGTAAAATGAGCGCTTGATCAATTTGGAAAACAGATGGTGCTCTCTTAGCACCTGTAACACCATCCTCAAGTGTTTCTCATTCTCTTCTTTTGTCTTGGAATATACAAGGATGTCATCCAAAAAGACAATTATAAACTTGTCTAAATATTCTAGGAAAATACCATTCATTAAGCACATGAAAACAACTGGTGCATTTGATAACCCAAATGGCACCACTGTGAAATAATAATGACCATACCTTGTCCTGAAGGGAGTCTTTCTGATGTCTTCATATTTAATCCTTACTGAGATCAATCTTTGAATATATCCTTGCATCCTTCAATTGATTGAAGAGATCATCAATCCTTGGCAAAGGATAATTGTTCTTTATAGTTACTTTATTTAACTACCTGAAGTCAATGCACAATCTCAAGGTCCCATCTTTCTTCTTCACAAATAACATGGGGCACCCCAAGGTGACACACTTGGGAATATATACCCCTTCTTCAAAAAACATTCCAGCTTCATTTGTATTTCCTTTAGCTTTGGTGTACACATTTTGTAGGGAGTCTTGGATACTGGAGCTGCTCCTGGCATCAATTTTATAGAGAAGTTGATATATTTCCTTGGGGGTATTCCTGGTATCTCCTTAAACGCATCCTCAAACTCTTTTAGAATTGCATGATGTTCAATATTTGGCACCTTATCCTTAGATGTTTCCTCCAAATCAGCTGTGAATATTTGGCAACCCTTCCTATAACACTTCTTCAGCTATATTGTTGATATTTCTTGGATAATAACTACCCTGGGAATTGCTTGGACTATTCTCTGATATCCTTCCTCATCCAGGAGAGTGAATTCCTTGTTATGACAATCTAATATGGCATGGTGTTGGTCCAACCAATCCATACCAATTAGGTATTCATATGATCCCAAGGGAAATATGTTCAAATCTTCCTTGGTACTCAGTCCATTCATGCCCACTGTACATGACTTAACCAACTTAACAACCTTTCTCTTGGCTCTTGTATCCATCTCCACCAACCAAGATTCCCCATGCTTGCTTCTTAGCAATTGTAATCTTTCCACTACCTTGGGATCTATATAGATATGACTAGCCCCTGAATCAATTAAAATAGTAAAGGAATGGTTATCGATCATACCTTCAACTTCAATCATGTGTGATTGAAACTCATCTTTCTTGTTGTTCAGGGATGCATAGATCCTTGGTACACTTCTTCCCATGTCCTCCACTATTTTTGATTTCTGAACATTGGGTACAACTCTTACTTTGTCACTTTTGTGAGGAAAATATCTATAATTATGATCTCCTTTAAAACCCCAACATTGCATAGGTAGTTGCCTTGGCCTCTACCCACCTACTTCATCCATCCTGGGCTCTCTAAAAACTAGTTGTCCTTGAGGACTATTTATGAAAAAGGGTGGATTTTTCCCCTTCTTCCTCTTTTCCTTATTAAACTTCTTCTTGTCCTCCCAAGCCTTCTGGAAAATAGGATTTCCTTTTTGCTGATCATACAAGCATTTTTCTCTCCTTATGCTTTCTTCCATAGTTTTAGGATCATCATATTGGATTATGTCACTGATGAAAGATGGAAACCCACTCAGATATCTCTGGATATTGACTATCTCATCCTTGATGAAGGAGACATAGTTCAACAACTCTAGAAATATCCTTTCATATTCATCTATATTCATGCTGCCCAATTTAAGTTCAAAGAACTCTTTCATATTTTTGTCATAGTATCTCTTGGTTAAGTATTTCTTTTCAAAATGATTCTTGAATTCCTTCCATGTAACATTCTTCTCTATGATGTGCTGCACTTGCATAAGCTGATCCGACCACATGGATGCCTTTCCCTTTAGCTGATAGATTGCAATTCTTCCTTCTCCGTGAGGGGATTAATTATGAAATTGGAAATATTTACTCATGCCAAGCATCCATGTCTCAACACCTTCATATTTCTTGTGCTCTCCATCAAAAGTAGGAGGTTTGATCTTGTTCATTTCTCCCTTCAATTCATCCACCCCAAACCTCTTATTCTTTCTGGTAGGGGATGGACTTGAGTTGTTGTGTTCCCTCCTTTGGGAATGACTTTGGGAGTGTTTGTGATGTATTTTACCACTTCTTTCTATTATTTCTTCATTAGGGGACCTATGGCTTCCTAATTTGCTGGAGTCACTCTCCTTATCTAGCTTCTTTTATATTCTTTCTAGGATTTGTATTAACTTCATGTTGAAGTCTTCCTGCTGCTCTTTGGATTTCATAAGCCTTTCATTATCATTTTTGTAGCTTTGGACATTTGTCTTCAAATTTTGGATGGTCTCAACCAAATTTATATCTTCCTATTTTTCTCCTCCATGTTTGTTGGAGTTGGTTCCTTCCATACCCAACTGATCATTCATTCCTATCATTTCATATTCATGGTTGTAGACTATATGTGTATCATCCATTCTTTAATACTCTGGTGATAACTCTGTTCCATTTTGACAGTTGTTCACTTTGCAAAATGTGCAGCCAACAGAACTTTTTCAGGCTAACTGTTTGAATCAATTCATGCAAACATGAACAGTTCTGATTCAATTTAAATATCATAATCCTTTTATTTGATTTCCCAAAAAATTGACTATCCATAGCTAATTTCTGGGTGATTAGTTGTCTTCTATCATTCAATATATTTCTAACAACTTCTTCCTTGCTCAATAATGAGTTTTGAGTAGGGAGTTATGGTGTTTTAGACTCATGCCCCTTTTTTGATGCCATCCCTCAGTGTATGATCACTTTCCTCTGAGCTAATGGCTCTTGTATAATTTTTGTACCCAATTAGAATGTTCCCAGGTCCTTAGTACCTCTTTGGTGTAGGTCCTAACCAGACAAAACCCACATGCTTCCTTCCTATCCATTTTCTTTCTTAAACACATTTTTTCGGGCGCTATCCCCTTTTCATCAGGCCCCCATCTAGTGTGACCATAGGCCATGACCAAGTGCTTAGTCGGATAGGTGCTTATATGGAGCCTTGGGAACTTCGAGGCTCTGAAACTTCGTTCTTCATAGGTTTCTTCCTTATCTCCTTTTGATTTCCTCGAATTCCAAATTGGTGAACACTCTAAGTGGGGTGAATCTACAGTCTATGTCCCCCCAGCATCCTATGGCTAAGATCTATTTCGGGACTTTGGGCTTCAAATGTTCTGACTGTCCCTATGCTCCAATATTTCAGAGTGCCTAGCCTCCGGACTGCGGCATCTGGCACCATGAATATTATGTGATCAATGGTCTAGATAGACTCTAACCTTCAAGCCTTCGAGAGTCCTTGACCTCAACTACTTATTCATTTATATCTTTCAGAGTGCCAAGTCTTCGGACTTCACGATCTGGCGCCACATGTCCTTTGTGGCCAAGCTATTGTGGGCCTAATCTAATTAAATTCTTCACTAAGGTTTTAACTACTTTATGTAACCATCCGAGGCCCACTAAACATACTTCGAGAGGAGTGCTATGTGGTGGAACAATAGAAGAAGACATGTGGCCCAATCAGGTAAGTGACACAAGTCATGTTCCAACTGGCATAATAATTCTTCAACAGGTTATTAACTCACTGACACATGGCACATATCTGATGTTTCCATGTCATCCCAGGTGAAGTCTGTAAGCCATGTCACTTCGGGACTTTGGGCTTCGAAGCTTCGAAAGATTTTACACTTGCACACCTCAAATATCTCGAACTCCGAATTCTCGAACTTCTTAACCTTTCAGGGTCCACATAGTACAATTGTCATCAATTAAGGTGGTGACACATGGCATGTCTAGGAAAGGTCCACATAACCCCAGGTGACATCATCATTCAACGTCACATCAGCTACTTCAGAACTTCAAGCCTTCAGGCTTCAAGACTTCAGAAGATTTCTCATTAGCATGCTCTGTTTCTTCCGAATATCGAAATCTCGAACAGGAAAATCTGTGGACATGTGTCTTTGAGCATGGATGGTTCAGATTAACTTTGGAGTTCAGGACTTTGGAATATTTAATATCTTCTTCACTCAATTCCTCTGAACACCAAATTCATGAATCGTTTATCCTTTTGAGGTCCACATGGTACATTTGTCATCATATAAGATGGCGACATGTGGCACCCACGTGGCAGACTGCTATTGGTCCAAAAAGTCATCAAAGTATCATTCTGACTATCACGTGGCAGGACTAGGGAATTCCACATCACCCTGGATGATGTCATCATGCCATGTTACTTCGATTCTTTGGGATTTGGGACTTTGATAGATTTCACCTTAGCACACCCCATCTCTCCTGAATACCAAACTCTCTAACTAGCCGATCTTCTTGGAGAAAATCCATGGCTCTCCTTCTTCTGGATGATTTATGGCTGAAAATGACTCCAGGACTTTGGAACGTTGGGATTCAGACCTTTTTTATCTACAACACATAAACTTTGCTGAATTCACGAAGTCCGAAGGACTTGGATGTTAACTGTCATGCACCTTTTTCCAAATCTGACGGCTATGAAAGGTCTTCCTTTCCCCTGCGCAGATATTTTGGCCCAAATTCAAACCTTGTGGCCCAACACCATGGTTGTTGTGGATTCTTTCTCTTTTTCCATCCCTTAAATTGTTATATTTTCTGAGCTTCATAACACAACCAAGGTATTCTCTTGGCACTCAGGGATGCTCTTAACTCATATTTTGTCCATTTTGACAACATTTCTGTTTGAACCTTGGTTCAAATTTCCACTTATTCGGCCCCAATTCAAGCTCATTGTTGAAACCATGGCTATGATACCATTTTGTAACATCCCCCAGCCACCTAGGCTAAGACCACACTACTTCAGAAATACATTGTCTCAAAGAATGATACCAATTGTCACGTACCCAGCTAGCCAGGTCGGGAAACACCACTTGAAAACTTTCATGTTTTGATATACATATATATCTATCTAATGAAATTTAAAAATACAGAAATATTCTTCTCATACACATATTCATGTTGAAGCAACATCAACACATACATGCAATATATATGGGCAATTATGATAACATTATAACACATGTACAAGATACACAACATACAATGAAACCATAATTGGTACTTATCTTTTTATGAGAAGACCACCAACTGCATCCAGAACTTCCATGAACCTCCCAGCCTTAGACCACACTACTCATCACTCTCAACAGTGGGTCACCCCCGAGCTGGGACTAAACTCCATCAGTAAAGGGATTCCTAGGCTAGGCAAGGTCAATAGGAAAGTCACACAATTCAACATGAAGGATTTCTTCCAAGGAGCCACTTACGCCCACTAATCATAGAATCTCATTCCCCACATTCATGTCCCACTCGAGGAGTACACACCTTCACTATCATATATTCCATCGGCTGCTCCAACTCCCTTCCAAGGCTTCAACAACAGGTCGGACAGGGATTCTCAGAGCTTTGTAGCTGCTACTAGACTCCCTCCAGGAGAACTCATTTCCTCAGCAAACTCTCTCACCTGGAGAGAGTTTCTCATAGGAATGAAAACCTTCCTCTTCAATCCATAGGCATGAAAACCTAATTCTTCAATCCATCTCCTCAACACATAGGAAAGGTGATGGAAACCACAGAAAATGGGTGTGGGTACGGTAATGGCAGAACATAACACATGCAACCCAGAGGGTACATGTCCAACAAGATATCATTTCTGCTCGTTGCAGTGGTTCAGGGATGGTCCCAATTCAACAATGGAATTTTAGGTTTCACTGCTTCCCCCCCTGGCTACGTGCGTGAGTGGAAGAGATGGAAAAAAAAGGTCCCCAAATAGTAAAAATTCCCACATATATTTGCATGTTCCTGAGATGACACATGGTGCTCATGAAGCGCGTTCCTCTCCATTTGGAAGTTGTTCATCTTCCCCAAAGGAAATTATGATATATTCATATCCTCTTCACAACATTTATAATAATAATATATATTATTCTATTGGACTTAATCTCCTAATCTTATCCCCTCTTTCTAGCCTCTCAGCCCCCTCCCTTACCCAACCTAGTGGAGCTTGGTCCCCCATACTCTTTCTTCATGGTCGGTCTACATGTAGTGATGTTGTTATATTAATGATATGAATATGTACATGTACAAAATAGGCTCTAGGCCTTTGTCATCTAGGCTCTATGGCCTAATAAGCACAGAATCCACCTAGCTTATAACATTTGGCTAACCAACCTACATAACATGTTTACAATTTGTAATTACAACTGGGGGCTCTTCCTTGGGGTATTACATGGCATGTGGTTTTTGGCATGGCATGACACATCATAAGGTTTCAACTTGGATAACATGGCATGACACGTGGATGTTGACGTGGTACAACACATGGATTTTGACATGGCATGACACATCATCACCCTTGTTTCTTCATCGGTCATCAATAGTTGTTATTGGATGTCCTGAACACCTCACTAAATCGATCGACACCTGATCATTGGATCATAGACCATCAAAAAATTCTCTTTCACGATCAAAACACTTTGTCGAATCGGTCGACTCCCTACCAATGGCCCATCATCCATCAATGATTTATTTTGGTGATGTAAAACACTTCACCAAATTAGGCCGACATGATCATCGATCATCAATGACTTTCATTGGCCAACTCTAGAACTTAGAATATTTTTTACTAAACTCCCGATGAATTTGAACTGTTGATCTACCATTGAAACATGATCTTGGTCGTTGATATACCAAATGTTTTCCAACTCTTTCAATGCTCGACCATCAACCATTGACTGTCAGAGATTTCTTTTGGTTGAACCAACTCTGTGCCAATTCAGCCGACCCAACCATTGACTGTCAATGATTTCTCTTAGAAAATTTCCAACACTTAGAAATTTCAACCAAATCCCCTATAAATTTTTATCATAAATCTCCAATCCAATATTATCTTAACCATCGATCAACTCCAACTCCCAAAAGGTTGAAACTCATCTAAACTATCGATCTTCTTCAACTTCCTAATAGTCAAAAACAAATCTTGGTCGTTGATCTACTCAACCTTTCAAGTGATTGAAACATTATGAATTTTTAAATTTATCAAAGTGAATTTAGGATTTTGATATCGAGATTAAATACGATCTCAACCATCAATTCACCCAACTTCCTACAACTCTACAACGACCATTAAAATGTGAAATTTGACCTTCCAAGTTGAATTTATCTCTACAACTCTGCAGATTGGCTCCATTAAAACTTTTAAGAAAATCTAATTCACTTAAACTTGAATATTGCTCATGAATTTGGGGATTTCTCTCTAAGTTTCCATTGTTTTCCCCCAAATTCACACAGATCAAAATTTATAACAATGAATTTCACCAATTTTCAGTTGTCTTGGCCCATACAAGCCTGGTGTTTGAACCATACACTATAATACTATACTACAATGTAACCAACACCCATGTTGAGTCCTGTCACTAAGGAAAATGACTTACCTTGCTAAAATCGAATTAAAAATTCCCCATACTTATAACAAAAAATCAAGTGGTAGCAGACCCATAAAACTACAATAGACAACATGCCTATTTATCCATTCATATACAACATTTATAAATTCATGTATGCATGCAAACCCAAAAAAACATAACACAACATTAATATAAACATTTACACAGTAAAATAACATAATAATAGAACATAAACATTTATCTGTTAATAATTAAGCAACTAGCTACATACAAAGGATGAACCTCCAATCCATAGGTTTTTTTGTTCATTTTATCTCAACAACATACAACCCTTGAATCAAGGCTATGAATACACAAGGATATCTTTCCCAATGGTTGTCCCCTCTCCACACAAAACAACCCCAAAATCTAGGTTCTACTTCCACAACAATTCCAATCCTCTAGCTCTTTCTTTTCCCCATAACTTGCACTACCCAAGGAATGTACCCCCTTCACTGCTCATAGTCCCTTGGGCTATACCATTCATTTGTCAAGGCCTCTAGTGCACTTCGCTGGATAGGAATATCTTATCTAGGGACCTCTAGGAACTCTCAACTAACCAAGGATTTCTCCTAGCAACTTTCACTAATATCTTGAGTCATTTCCTCAATAGGAAAACACACTATAGGATTACAACCCATTTTATAGGCACATAGGCCTCATTTCTAGCATAAAACACAACCCAATAATGGTTTCCTTCAATAACAACATGGCTGGTGCTCTTCCCAACACTCAACTCTCTTCTTGCTACCCAAAAACTACATGTAAAACTTGTCACTATTCTCCATACGAATTTCTCTTCTTCTCCTTTCTTCTCCCTTGCTTGCTTGACTCTCACCCTCCTGAAATATGATTGTACCTTAGTCCATGATCTCCAATAACTATGGGATGTGACCACTCACACCCACCCTCTTACATGAGTTAAATGATTGGCTTTGAAAACACTCAACAACAAATAGAAGGTTATACACAATTATAATAATTCAGGAATGTGGGTTGTATTAATACCCATGAATAAATACTTTTATTGATTATTCAATGCACATATTATTCAATTCGACCCCGGGCCACATTAAATCAATACGTCTCTTCACCATAGCACATCATCTCACTAGCTTAATTCACATTTATACAATGACATTATAATTTGTGGCGATTAAAATGGGGGTGTTACAATTAGGATTTTTAAGGGGCTCCTTTTCTTTGATGCATAAAAGAAAAAATAAAAAAGAGGGTTGTTGTGACCACAACATGTTGGACACACCTACCACACTTAGAGAGGGGGGGGGGGGG
>JASDQU010711144.1:32431-43182 GCA_032191745.1 Picea mariana
ATCCCGCGCATACGCGCGCGCACCCAATTTCTGGTTAATTTGTATAGTTTTTGACCCTTCTGGAATGCTGTGAACAGTGCCATGAATGACTTCATTGTTGTTTTGATGATGTAGAGTTCTTGTCGCCATGTGCAGATGATGTGGAGTTCTTGTCGCCATGTGCAGACAAAATTTTGGTGATAACAAGGAGGATAACATATGCTTGTTGATGTAAGCTCATCCTTCAGATGAGTCCTTCGGAGTATGTTTAACGAACCCTAGGAAGGAGTGGTTCGGTCCCATTACGGGTATTTCAATGTTTGTTTAATGAGTCCAAAGATAGAAAACTCAAAGGTTTTTCATGATTATAGAGTTTGGAAAAACACTCAAAACAGAAGTCTCTTAGTTCCTTTTTCATAAAATAGTCTGATGAGACCGAAAAAGAGATAAATTATCACCCAACAGATGCTTTCTTCAAATACTTTAATGAGTGTGAAAATAACAAGGTCGCTCGACAATCTTTCCATGTTTAGAGAGTCTGAAAAGAGCTTAAAGAGGACTCTAGGGGGTTCCTTTTTCATATAACCTTGTTGAGCCCGAAAAAGTGATAAAAGTGTGCTCGATTACGTTCTCATGGATTTTTGAGCGTGAGAATGGACAAAGACCAGGCGCGAGGTTTTGTGCAAAAAACCATAAAAAACAACTTAAATATGCGATGAAAAAGATGAAAAATATCTTTATCCCTGTGTATAGACGTCAAAGTCATCATCTGCAAAAAGTCACACTCATAGGGGTATTAGCCATTAGGTTGAAATAAATAAAACAATTATAAAAACCAACAAAAATGGTAAAAGTAAATATAAGTGGGTAAAAGTTCTTTTTACCATAGTCATTGTAACTTTGCCAAGATTTTAGCCCAAAACCCCTCTTTTGCCCTTGAATTTCGGCGCTCGATTGCGGAAGGTACGAACAACCATTTGGAAAACTATCTCCGGCAGTGAGGTAAGCTCCTTGTCTTCTATCTTTTCATGGTTCAATTTTTCATTTTCATTGGTAAATTTCAAGTTTTTGAGCTTGTTTTAGGGCTCAAATTTGCACTCAGGCATTCTCGCAGGCCAGCCACATGGGACCTGCAAGACTGCATGATTCTCGTAGGTGGCCCCAAAGGAACCTATGAGAACCTCGCACTGTGCGAAAGGGGCACCTATGAGAACTGCAAAGTGAAAATTTTGTTTGATGTTTTCTCAATGAAAAGTGTACCAATGGTTGAAGAGAGTTGTTGACCTTCTTCTTCTGTGTCTTATGCAGGCATTTCGCTGTCACCATGGTTATGGAATGGCATGAAAGAGAGCATGAACAATATGATGCTATTGTCGGGAATAACCTGGGCACCATTACTACTTTGCGAGACTGTGGTCTCCTAAAATTCTTTCAGATCCCGGGTATGAGGGCCCAAGTCAGGCTGTTGGAGTACCTCGTTCATATGTGGGACGTGGAACAACAAGTATTCCACATAGGGGTCCACACATTGTCCTTGGATATTGAGGACATTTATTTCTTGACAGGACTGTCATGACGTGGGTACCATGCTAGCTTGACTGGTAGCCGAGGTGGTGGTCTGCCTATGAGTGAATACTATCATTTGTACTATGTTCCAGAGGTGGAGAGAAGCAAGGGAAAAGTGGCCATTTGGGGGGTACATGATTTGACCCTTCGCACTATTTTGTTCACCATTGCTCATACGGCTGGGAGCGTTGCTCCACACATGGATCTCCAGAGCTACTTTCAGTATGCCATAGAGTGTACTGAGCCTTGGGTCTTTAACTGGGCAAACACAGTCCTTCATAGCGTGAAGAGGTAGTTGACTAAATGCAGGAGAGGCGACCCGAAGCAATTCTGGTATGGGTCATTGTTGGTGTCCTTATTTCTTGAGAGGGTTCCCTTTCTAAGGTTGCAGGTTGAGTGGGGTTTACCAGCTCCAGAGGATCCGAGAATGCTGAGGTGGTGTAACCTCATGGCCCGACATGTAGCTGGACCAATCATCAAATACAATGATTCCTTCTTTGACTGGTTGCGACCATAGATGCTGATGGTCGATGATTATGCCTATGCCGGGTTGGAATTCCGAGGGGATCCGAACTTGGCCCTGCTTGAGGGCGCTCAGTGGGGGGATATCAGTAAGAAGTACACATTTTTTACTTTTTAACTGTTTTTGTGAATTTTATCATATGCAAATGTTCTTATGTTCGTCCAAGGTCTAATTAAAAAAATTCTTTTTTGATGACACAGACGTGGGGCCTTATCAACCTCTGGGTACTTCTCCTATTCAGTGACGAGGAGAGGTGGCTCCAGTTCCACGATGGGACACTGAATATTATGAAGCAGTGGAACAAAACTTAGAGGGTTTGACTGTAGACATTCCAGACATGCCTCTTGGAGAGGTTCCGCGACGTTATCAACGTCATACGGTGGGAGTGTCAGAGTCTGTTGGCCGACTGCTTCGTAGGGTTTCCCGGGAAGTCATGTGTTACCATTAACGTCATCCATGACGTCACTTTGTAGAAGCTATGAGCTTTAGATTTTGAAATTTTGGTCCTTGGAGAGAAATTTTTTATCGTTATATATACATACGGCTTCTACCGGCTTATCTTGTGTTGTGTGATACTTGTGATGTGATTGATTTATCAATGACCCAAATGTTTGTCTAATACATAGTTAGCTAATGTATCAGTTAATGTATTTAGACGTCTAGGAATATGCTGATACTCAATATAATCAAAATAACATTCCAAGAGGCGAATTCGCAAATATACCTGTAACAAAGTAGGACTTCGAATAGCATAGACATTACTTAACTGTAGTACTACGAGCTGTGAATCGAGTCGCACAACCAAGTGACAGATACCGAGCGAGATAGCATCAATCAACAATTCGATAACGACGCTATACTCTGCAATATTGTTGGTTGCACGGCCGAGGCACACACCTCGTAGAGTGATAAGTTCATTTGTAGGGGCGTAAATTGCCCATGCAGCAGAAGCAAGGTTCTGAGTACTACGGCTAGTGCCATCAGCGAAGCGAATGTGGGGTAGCGAAGACTCCAACATCTAGAAATCAACCACAATGTCACATATGGGCAGAGACTAGATAACGAAAAAGCATACTACATTAACACACAAGAAGTATGATACAATGAAATACAAGTACTCGTGCATAGGTGATCTTATGCATAGTAATTCTTTAAGTACAACCCATTTCTGAGTTCACTCAAAGGGATTTCATCGTAATCTACTAACTCATAAGCTCCTTTCTCCAAAATTTGTCTAACGATATAAGGACCTCGCCACATGGCTTAGAATTTTCCATCTCCTAGCATATCCCGATCTTGTTCATAGAGGAGAACCAGATCTCCTTCGAAGAAAACGCAAGGCTTGACATGTTTGTCGTATTAGGCCTTGACACGTTTCTTCTGGGCTTCTATGACTAGGGTAGCATCACATCGAGTTTCATCTAATTGCATGAGATATAATAGACGTTCTTCCTCGACAGAAGTGTTTGGTAGGAGTTCAACGGCTAGTTTTAAGGAGGGTATCTCACATTCAATCGGCAGGATGGCTTCAAGACCATAGACTAACCAGAAAGGTGTAAACCTAGTAGCAGACTTAATAGATTTCAGGTAAGCCCACAATGTTGAAAACAACATTGTGTGCCAACTTGTTTTGTGAATCCCTATCATTCATCGAAGCATGGTTACAAGAACTTTATTAATCTCTTCGACTTGGCCATTGGCTTGTGGGTAATAGGGCGTTGAGTTTTCATGGTGAAGACCCAAATTTTTAGTGAGTTCAGACATCATGAAGTTTCTAAAGTGGCTACCACGATCAATGACGATAGCCTGAGGAACACCAAAATGAGCTATGATGTGATTGAAAATGAATAATTCTACGGTCTTTCCAGTATTTTCAAATGTCGGCATCGCCTCGGTCCATTTCGTAAAATAATCTACGGCTACAATAATGTATCCATGCCCCCTGGCCGAGTAGGGGTGACATGTCATGAAATCAATGCATCATTTTGCAAAGGGACCAACAGAGACCACAGGGTGAAGAGGAGCGGGATGTGACCGTATCTTATGATTATAGGTCTCGCAAGCGTGGCATTTTTGGACGATGATTATGCAATTGTTAAATAAAGAAGGCCAAAAATACCCTGCTCATAAGATCCTTTGGGCAGTAGCATACCCAGACATATGACCACCACAGGCTCTAGAATGGCAGTCATTTAAGGCTTTCTCAGCTTCGTCGAACATGAGGCAGCGTCAAAAAACTGAGTCAATCCCATGATGATAAAGAGTATCTCCAAGGATAATATATTGATGGGCTTGGTAGCGTATTCGACGTCGTTCAGTACTAAACAAATTGGGCTGGAAATTCTGGTTCTGGAGATATATGATGATATCGTCGTACCAAAGATCATCGGAACTAATTAGGAAAAGGGATTCAATAGGTAATGAATCGACTGCTAGATTTTTTGTTTTAGAGTAGGGAAAGTCGCATATCAACTCGAAAAACACTAAGGACTTCTTGGACTTGGCTCATTCAAATTCCAAGTCAAACTCTTGGAGTATCTCGATCCATTTGGAGTATTTTCCCCCTAGCAATTGATGTGTGAGAATGTGTTACATAGGGTTGCAGTTAGAAATCATCGTAGTCTTGCGAGAGAGGATATAGTGCTGGAAACGTTGAACTGCTTGGACGACTGCCAAGGCCAATTTTTTGACATGTAAATACTTGGTTTCATTAGGCGTTAGACTGCAACTCAAGTAATAGATAACATGTTCATCATGAGAATTATCCTCTTGGATGAGAACCATAGCGATGGTGTAATCCGAGGTTGCGAGGTAGAGGAAATAATCACGACTGTAATCGGGGGGGAAGAGAAGCGGAGCATGTGTCAGGGACAGTTTCAAAGCTTTGAAGGCTTTGTTTGCGATGGTATCCCATACTAACTCAGACCTCTTTTTGAGGAGTCGTGTAAACCCAAGAGTTATCTTGGAATAGTTTGGGATGAAACGATGAAGAAAGTTTGCTTTCCCTTGCAAACTTTGTAACTAGCGAAGTGTAGAGGGAGGCGGGAGATTGAGAATCGCCTCGACCTTTAAAGGATCTACCCTGATCCCTTGACATGAAACAATAAAGCCTAGAATTCGGCCGGATTCCACATAGAAAATGCATTTGTGAGGATTCAAGCGTATATGGTAAAACCGACAGCGGATGAAAATGGCTCGGAGGTGGATTGGATGATCGACTTGGTGCATGGAATGGGTGGGTAAGTCATCAATATATGGTTGCACGATGTGCTTGATATCATGGAAGGCATAAGACATAGTGTTTTGAAAAGTTGTGCTAGCATTCTTTAGACCGAAAGGAAGTTTCTGATAGGCGAAAGTGCCCCAAGGACAAATGAAAGAGGTTTTGTGTTGATCCTCGGAAACAATATTGATTTGATTATATCCGGAGAAACCATCTATTAGAGAGAAGATTTTGCTTCCGATGCAATCATCGACAATCTGATCGATGAAGGGGGTAGGAAAGTTGTCTTTAGGACAAGCTTTGTTAATATCCCTATAATCAATGCATACACGGATTGTGCCTTGTTTTTTGTCGATCGAGACAAGATTGGAAACCCAGTCAGTGAGGGCCACCGGGTAAATAAAGCCAGATTTGAGAAGTTTCTCGACTTCAAGTTTGATAGTAGCCTCTTTATGTGGGTGAACTGGATGAAGGCGTTTCCAGATGGGTTTATCATCTGGGTATGTCTTAATCTCATGTATCACAATGTCAGGGTCGATGCCCGACATTTCTTCATAGCTCCAGGTGAAAATGTCACAAAATTCTTTGAAAAGTGACTTGTAGGTGACGATTTCATCAGGGGAACACGAAGCTCCGATATGCACATTTTCGACAATTCCAGGTTTGATGGATATGTCAAGGGGAATAGTGGGTGAGATATTTCTTAAGTTCCCTTTGGAAAACACATCGTGTGTGGACTCAAGAATGGTTGAAATGACGACAACAATTGACGGGGTTGAGATCCGCTGGTAGCTCTCGATGGTGTGTTGTTCCAGGAAGAGGATGGAATGGTGATGTCCATCATTCCAAGGGGTGTCTTCCATGACAGACATAATTATCTCTTCCATGGTAAAAATGACATAGAAAGGATCTAGAGATAAATCACCAAGAGAGGGGGTATAAAGGGTTGTCAATTGAATGGCCTAATAGGAAAATTTTACTGAACTCAAAGGCATTTTGTCACCGTAATGAAGATGATCATTGGGGTTAGGTACCATCCATGGGTCGTGAGATGCAGGGGTTCCATGGATCGAGGTGGAGATCATGTTGATTGAAGCGACAAACAAGTCTGGAACATTGGGTGGTGGAATGGGGAAGGTACCCATTAACGAAGAGTCTTTGAGAAGACCTACACTGATGTTCTCGTAACCTGGTGGGATTTTAGAGATGAATGATATGTTTCCAGTACATGTATCCGAGTTAAAGAAGGCTAATTGGTCGACGGTGATTACCTTTCCTTGATGTGGGAAATGTACAACATGAAAAAGAGTCGACACAACTATGCGCATGGAATTGATCCAGCTACGGCCAAGCAGAAGATTGTAATCGAGAGGAGCGTCAAAGAATTCCACTTCGAATTGGACCATTTTACCTTCTAGCATGATTGGCAACAAAGGAAGGACACTGTAAGGCTTAAAATCAAAGCCACTGAAGGCTTTGAGTGTGTTATGGGATTCAGTCAAAGAGGGAGAGATGATGGCTTTCCAGCAGGTAACAGACATGACACACGTCGAGGGACCCTCGTCGATAACGGTTCTACAAATTTTTTTGTTGGAGACAATCACTTGGATTTAAAATGTGAGTTGAGGTGGTAACCTTGGAATGTGATCTTCCAAGTCAAAAATTATTAAATTCGTGTCCATTGGGTCGATTCCACCAATAGCTTTCAACAGTGCCTTCCGTTGTGTGGGAAAAATTTGAAGGACTTCGAGGGATGACATCGCTGAAGGTGCTTGGGCTAGATCTTCAACAATGTTATAGTTCTAGGCAACATGAGCATGAGGATTGAAATTCGATTTCCAAACGATGCCCTTTGGAGGGGGGTGAAGAACTGTGTCAAGGCTCAGTCGTTCAAGATGAAGAGGAATGTTGGTAGGTGGAGTCACGGGAGAGGGTTGGACCAATGAAGGAGGGATATCATCAACCTTCTCTTTAGAGGGATAATAATCTTTGTCTCGAGTGGTGAGTGCGATGTCATTCTTCTTTGAATCACCAGTACACATTAATACATAGGATGTGGTAGAAGGGGAAGGTTGTTCATGAATGACCAATTGGGCCTGTTTTTGAGAGGGGAAGGGTTGGGACAAAATGACCAGAGTGGGTGGTTTTGGGGCCCCTTTAAGGAACTTAGTAACCTTAGTGTGTCATGGACAATCCTTCATGTAGTGATCATCACCACAAATAAGACAAGGGTATCGGAGTTTCCACATATCCCTATCATCAATAGGTGGAGTTTTGGGTTTCTCTGCTTGTGAACTATTTTTGTCCTCCTTATTCTTACCCTTTCCCTTTCTGGATTTGTTTTTACCGGCTGGGGTAGATTGAACTGCATTTACCTCAGAAGTCTTGCTGGCGGGAGGGGTAGAAGACAGAGCATTTTGAACAGTAGAAGAAGCGGGTTTGCGGTTGTTGCTTGAGGTAAAATGTGGTTGGGCATGGAAAGTGCCAATCACACTGTCGGCTACATGAGAAGCAGCTGGAGTAGTTGAAGTGGCGGAAGTGGAAGGATGAGGTGCATCAGGGAGTTAGTTGTAAAGAGTACTTGTTTTTGAGTAAACGAGGTCAAGGTATTGAGCATGAATTATGGCCTATTCTTCCGTGACAACTCCACCCATGATGATGTCACGACTGATGTCATTCACAAATGATTTTGTGAACCACTCTGCCAACAACTGACTGGGAAGTTTGATTTTGATGAGACGTTGTCTCCATCGCCACTCATGAATGTGATCAGATATATGAGTGGCTTTGTTTTGTTTGAAAGAACTCAAAATCTCGGTCCCTGTTTCATAACGGATCGATAACTGGTAGTGGGTAAGGAAATCCATAGCTAGGGTGTTCAAGTCGGCGAAGAAACCTCATGGTAATTCTATATACTACTTTGCGGCAGAAGCTGTGAGAGTTCTTCGAAAGAGACATAAACAAATAGAGTCATCCATCAAGGATTTGGATGAGCACCAGAGGTGAAAAGTCATCACGTGATTGTTCGAGTCCTCTCCTGCTTTGCCATTGAATTTAGGGATGTCAGATAGTAACTTGGCTGGTATAGCGGGCCATTCGGGAGAGTGAAGGATTGGATCATTTAAAATTTGTGACAAATCCGGGAGGTCCAAAGTGGCCAAGAAGGGTAACTGTCTATTCACATGTGGGTACTGGTGGCTTTGGGGAGGGAGTCCCATTGGAAAACCAGTGGGACCATAAGAAGTCTGCATATAATGTGAAGACCCAGGCAGATTTGGTGGTTGTTGTGGAGGAAAGTAGCTCACGGGATTATATCCTTGAACAGGGACATGAGTTTGAGCATTCGAGCCCCAAATAGGATTGGACATACCTGGATATGGTTGGCCTATAATAGGGGGTATAACAGATGTAGATGGAAGCTGTTGCCCCCCAGTCGATTGAGGATGATGTTGTATCAGATGGTTGCAATATTGGGTGAAGGATGGAGGTATGTTTTGTCTGTGGGGTGGGGTCGGTGGGGGTTGTCCTCCAATCGGGGGTTGAGTTCCAATTGGGGGTTGTGTTCCAATTGGGATTTGTGTTCCAATAGGATTTTTCCCTACAAGGGGGGGTTGAGTCAAACCTCCTTGGTGGAATTGTCCACCAACGGGAATCTGGTAATTTGGTGTGAATGACGGGATGGTGCCACTGACAGAGGATTGAAAAGGTCCTCCAAAAGGGGGTTGAGGAAGTGTCAGAATGAAGACGGGAGGAGAGTTCCCAGAAGATGAGGGACCACCAGGAGTTCTGGATGGGGTTTGCATAGGAGTGGGAATAGAAGCATTAAACACACGGTATTCAGGTGGAAGCATTGGGGTGACACTGGGCGAGAGCGAGGTGCCAATGGGGGCTTGACTAACTGCTGTAATCTCAGTGTGAATACTTGTAGTATCTGTGTAATGGACCATTTCTAAAGGGAGGGTCAAGATGTGTTCAGCTCGTGGAGCTTCTGTACTAGGAAAATAATAAGCAGTAGTAAAAGGTACTGCATTTGGGTCAGAGGTTTCGGGGAACGTAGGTGAGACGGTGATTTCAACGCCTGCTCCTGAGCCAAAGAGATCTCGTCTAAAAACACCAGTAGACCAAAAAGTATCTTGGCCCTCAGGTCCTGGAAAAGGTCCAGTCGGTGATCCAGAAGACAAAACAAGTAAGTCTCTGGAAGAATTCACTTGCATAATCTGTCTCTCAGAATCAGGGTGAAGTCGAAAGTCCTCTCGAGAATTGGTAATTCGAAACCGTTCTAGAGAGTCAGTTCTTTCCACTTGTGGAGTGGTGACATCTTGGAATTCACTCTGTTGAGGAGAGCCCTCAGGTGAGCTTGTAGGCAGGGGTTGAGAACCTTCCATATTTTCTGGAGGTAAGCCCTGCATTCTACATGAACGACGTGGAGGGTCTATTGTGAACGAGTTACAAACTTATGAAGAAAATATTGTGGTCAACTTGGGTAAACAAACAGCATGCGCTAGTAAACAAAATCTAGGAAACAATACCAAGCGAACAAGACCTTCTAATTCTGAAGTCACTAGTTGGTGATGAAATCCAACGTAACAACAATGAGACGAGAAGGGGTTGGGATAGGGTGGAAAAGTTACACTGAGGACCTTCTTAATAGACTTACACCCTAGTGCAAGTTCCCACACATAATCATGGATATACCCTCTAAGGAGCCCAAGTGAGTTTGGCCAACATCGATTCCAGGTACCGTTAAGACTTTCCCCTTCACAGTCACCTTGTGTAAGACCCTAAGAAGATAGGCCACTAAGGTTACCACTGACAACAATAAAGCCTGGGGGGACAATCAACAGTCCGATCCACAAGCAAGGGCGGGGTATCTAGCCCAAAATCAACTCGAGAGGCTTCCACTCATCATTGTGGGTATATCTCCAAGTGACCCCTGTAATACGTGCAATCTCTACACCAATATCAATGAATCAGGGTGAGTAACTCTGTCGATATCAATGCGACCTCGTGTTTGACCNTTTTTTTCTTTGGAGAGTGTATCTCTCCGCCTATTCCAAATCTCTAGCCTAGCTAATTGTTGGTGTAATAGAGTCCTAGAAATGAGTTACTAGTTAAATTTTAAAATTGCGCAATATTATTAAGGGATATTGTTACTCAAAGGAAATGAAGATGAAACCAATGTTGTGTGAGACTCTGACCCAACAATGCAAAGATAGGAATGAAATATATCAATTTCCATTCGATGAATCCTATATACGTAAGGAAAGGAGAAGTGTTCTGGAACAAGATTGAACTACGATATGGAATCTTCTTTAAAATGCAATCTTCAACGGATCACGTAACAATGACAATCCTCTATTGTTCTCTTTCAACGATTGATTTCCAATATTTTCAAAATGAAAATTCTTTAAAAAAAAAAAATGTTTTTAACTTTTCAAAAAGATCCACAACATGGTGGTG
>JASDQU010711149.1:0-27629 GCA_032191745.1 Picea mariana
GGAAAAGAACCCTTCCATATATGCTACACATTCCAAGTTTGGAAAGAAACCTGATATCTATCAGCAAGATGATTGGTGTTGGAGTGCACACTCTATTTCATAAGGATTCATGTAAGATGGTCATAGGTGCGATGGTCTCAATGAAAGGTGTTCGGATTGGAACCCTATACAAGTTTCTAAGGAGTGTCAACTCGACTGTATGCAACAACATCTTTGTTCCCAAAGTCAAATTGACTTCGACTCGACTCAGGATGAGTCGATTCAAACCAACTTGAAAATTCATCATAAAGTCTACCCAACCATGTTATGGCATGAGAGGATGGGACACATTGGAGAAAAAGGACTTTGCACTATGCAAAATAAATTTATGGTCGAAGACTTTCCTGAGTGTAATTTAGAAGTCCACTTTTGTGAACATTGTATATATGGAAAACAAATTTGGGTGAGGTTCCCATTTGGAGTGACAAGGGTAAATGGGATTCTAGAGTTGGTTCATAGTGATGTGTTTGGCTCTGTTACAGTGCCTTGAATTGGTGGATCCGTGTATTATGCCTCCTTGATAGATGATTTTTCTAGGAAGACATGGATATATTTCCTGAGGAAGAAATCATAGGTTTTTGAGAAATTCAAAGAGTTTAAATCTCTTGTCAAAAACCAGATAGATAAGAAGATTAAGGTGTTGATAGCTGACAATGATGGTGAATTATGTGGAAAATAATTTGATCAGTTCTGCAAGTAGTGTGGCATAGCATGCCAAACTACCACACCATATACCCCACAAAAAAATGGAGTTGTTGAGAGAATGAAGATAACATTGATGGACAAGGCAAGGAGCATGCTCAATGGTGATGGGCTCGCACAAGAATTCTGGGCGGAGGCAGTCGACAATGAAAAATATCTATTGAATATCTCTCCTTCGTCGGCGCTAGTCAACATGACTCCACATGAGGTATGGTCAGTTAAGAATCCTTTGGTTTCACATCCCAAAGTATTTGTTTGTGATGCATTTGTGCATGTTCCCAAGGAAAAGAGGAGTAATTTGGACAAGAAGGCATTCAAATGTATTTTCATTGGATACAAAGAAGGAATGAAAGGATATACGCTACAGGATCATGCATAAAGGAAAACAATGTACAGTTGAGATGTGGTCTTAAGAGAAGTCGAAAGTAAGATCGAGCCTGAAGAAATTTTTAAGAATGAGAATAATCCTGAGATGGTGCAGTTTGAACTGAGGAACGAAGAAGATGATTCACATGAGTTGAACGAATTAGAGGATGAGGAGGAAAAACCGACTCTGATTTTAAGGAGGTCAGAAAGAGTAAGAAAACCAATCAAAAGGTGTAGTCTGCCTGAATTTAATTTTCCATTCGTTTTAATTTCCATCGATAATGAGCCCAAGTTCGTCGGGGAGGCAGTTGACTCAGCGGAGGGAAAAATATGGAAGGACTCCATGGTCGAAGAGATTGAATCCTTGCACAAGAATGCGACATGGGACTTAGTCAAGTTGCCTAGTGGAAGAAAGAATTTCGATAGAAAATGGGTATTCAAGAAGAAGATGAATGTAGTAGGTCAAGTCAAGAAAATCAAAGCTCGACTAGTAGGGAAAGGATATTCCCAAGTTGAAGGACTTGACTTCCGTGAGATTTTCTCCCCTGTTGCAAAATTAACTTCCATTAGAGTACTAATGTCTTCGGCTGCAACATTTGATATGGAAATAGAACATATGGATTTGAAGACAACATTCCTAGATAGGGGATCTGGAAGAGGAAATCTACATGAAACAACCTGAAGGATTTGTAGTAAAGGGAAAGAAATATTTGATGTGCAAACTGAAAATATCCCTTTATGGTATAAATAAATCACCAAGGATGTGGTATCGAAAGTTCGACATATACATCCTTAGTTTTGGATTTGTGAGAAATAAAGTTGATCAATGCATAGATTCCAAAGAAGAAGGTGGGAGTTTCATATATGTAGCTTTGTATGTCGATGAGACGTTGTTGATTGGAAACATGATGGATGCAATAAAGGAGGTGAAGAAGCAACTATCCTCCAAGTTCGACATGAAGGATATTGGTGGATATAACTTCATTTTGGGAATGGATATTAGGATATATCGAGCATATAGAAATATCTGGTTGAGTCAAGCGAAGTATATTGAAACAAATTTGAAATGATTCAACATGCAGGATTGCAAACTGGTGAAAGTTCCAATTCCTATGGGAGCAAGTCTAGTTGTTGAACAATGTCCAAAGACATAGAAAGAAATAGAGGAAATGTCATGTGTTCCCTATGCAATTGATGTGGCTAGTATAATGTATGTAATGGTTTACACTCGACCATACATTTCCCATGCAGTGGGAGTGTTGATAAGATACATGTCGACACCTAGGAAGGAGCACTAGACAGTTGTCAAAAAAGTATTTAGGTATTTGTGTGGCACAAAACATTATGCTATATTTTACCAAGAAAACCTGGAGGTGACAATCAATTAAATGTCTATGAATTTTTCGACGTTGATTGGGCTAGAGATATGGATCGATGGAGGTTGACCAGTGGATATGTGTACAATTGTTTTGGTGGAGAAATTAGTTGGATGAGTAAGCGACAGGAGGTTGTATCCTTGTCAACAACAGAAGATGAAAACATGGAAACCACTCATGGAAGAAAATAAGAAGCATGGATGCAAAGTTGGTGTTCTAGAATCCGGTTTGAGGAGAGAGATATGAAGATAAGTTGCGATATTCAAAGCACAATATTTCTGGAAAAGAACCTAGCTTATCATTCAAAGACTAAGCACATTGATGTACAATACCATTTCGTGAGAGACATGGTGGAAATAAACAAGGTGTTGTTGGAAAAAGTAGACACGTTGGAAAACATAGTAGACTCGTTGACGATGTATGTGAGTATTGTGAAGTTCTCTTGGTGTAGAGAGGCAATGTGCATTGTTGCCCTAGTTCTGTGAAAACAAGTTTAAAGGTCTCTCAGTTTCAACAAAGAAGAAAACAAGTGGGATAATTTTTCGTTTTTATATTCTTTGCAGTGAAAGTCAAGGTGGATCGCCTAACAGTCGAAGTCGAAGGTTGAGTTGGTTCAACTGGGTAAAGACAAAGTCAGGGTGGATCGACATTAGGTTGAAGGTTGAGGTTAGTTGATCGGGTAAATTCAAAGTAAATTTGAAGTTGAAGGTCGAGGTGGTTCGACATAGTAAAGGAATCGACAAAAAGTCTAAGAGGTCAACTAAAAAGAGGTCAATAGGAAGGTGTGTGGAAATTTATTGAAGACCAAATGAAGTTCGACTGGTAGTGATGGGTAATACGACTTGGCAGTCGACCGCAACAAAATCCCTATATTCACAAGATTTGTAGCCAATGATCTGCGTGGATCTGTAAGCATTTTTGGGTGCCATTTATTTAGGTTTTTTCCTACTGTAAAGCCTATAAAGAGGCATGTTGTAATGTTGTAAAAGCTAATCATAAGATAACAAATATTTAGAGAAATATTTAGATGTAGTTTGTTGGTCATGAAGATGTAAGTAAAATTGGCTACAGGTTTGTTCTTGCATAAGAAAGAGGGTATGATGTCGATTGTGTTTTAGGTGTGGACCAAAGTTAGACATGTAACCTTTTAGTCTGAATGAATAAGATAAAAAGGAGCAAAATTCTCAAGGAATGTTTGTTTTCCCAGTTTGGGTTTCCAGGGTAAAAATATCTATGTATTGTGTGTTTGTTGTGCCATTTACTTTCTTGATTAAATATTTCTTCCTCTCTTCTACTAGGTTTAGCGTGGAAGTGTGTCTCATTTCCTAATAGTTTATACACCATGGAAAGTAGTTCACCAAGAGTCAGATTCAATAGAAGTTTCACCATCTGATGGAGGAACTTGAAGTAATGGGGACCATTTCTTCCTAAGGGGGAAGGAATGATATTGGTGGATACTGGTGGCCACCCACTTGTACCACTAATTTAGAATGGTTCCACATATTAGTAGTTTTTTGACTTTTTTTTAGTCCCAAACTTTTGGGGTCATTTTGAGGCTCTAAATGATGTTTTTTTGGTGCGATAGCACCCAACATGTATCGAGAGGAAGATGATGGGGTATCTATAATGTGTACTTATCAGTTAGACCTTTCTTACAGTGATTAGGAATTATAAATGGAACGAAATGGAATATGTATGTATAGAAAATAAATACACAGAGATACAGTAAAACTTGACTTCTATTAATAAAGAGAATATGTTGAAACTGTAAAAATGTAGACTGAAACAAACTTGTTGGAATGGTGGCAGCTTGTCTTTGAGAAGAGATGTGATGGCTACACTCATTCAAAAGAAGATGGTTACAATGAGGCTCCAAAGGAATTTTTAACATAAATCACAAATGTGGAAACCCTAAACATCCAAAAACCTAACCCTAGGAGATGAAGCGCCAAAAGTCACGTGGGCCCCGATGGGGTAAGTTGGTAAATCAACTTCCTGTGGTCGTAATGTTTTCATACGATCTTTGTTTTAGGTGCATCATAGCTCATTGAAAATGAATATCCAAGGAATACACATGTTGTTGTCACACTCTAGATAAATTAAACAATGTGACTGTGGCATGCCCAAAAAACGTCCTGTAGGGCCTCAAAACAACCCCGAAAGTTTTGGACCCAAAAAACTAGGAAAAAACTACCAAAATGAAAATTGTTCTTTGATCCAGTTTAATATGTGGGTGGCAAATATCCATCTAAATCATTCCTGCCTCTTAATAATCAATGGTCTCCATTGCTTTGAGTTCCCCCATCAAATGGGGAAACTTCTGTTGAACTTGTCCCTGGGTGAACCACTTGCCTACGTGCAAGAGTTGCCCTGCTTTGACAACTTGATAAAGCTATATCATCTGTTGTCGAGTGCCCTTAATTTGAGTGTCCATGATCTGATCAATGGTTTCTTGCTCCATGCATTCGGGGTTGAGCTCTTTCGGTATCAACTGCTCTGTGATCTCTGATGTGTCTAATAATGGTGGGAAGTATGGATGAAGGAGGTCCACGTTGAACACGAGGTACAAGACAAGGAAGAGGGGAATACTTAGCTCAAAATAATGGTCACCCATAGCCTTGGTGATGGTGTAAGTTCCATAGTGAAGTGGAGAAATATTTCAATGGGGTTCTATAAGGAACTCTTTCAACAAATGCAACCATAAGTTGTCTCCCACCTGAAACTTATTCGGCACTTGGTGTTGATCATGGTGTTGTTTGTGCTTAGCATTGGCTTTCTATGAAATATCATGGAATTGTTTTCCGATGTGCTAAATTTGTTCAATAAACTTGGTGGCTTTTTCGACCTCAGATTGAGCTTGGGATGATTTTTCCTATGTGGATGAAAGGGGTAGTGTGACCTCAATGGGACATGTTGTTTCTGAGATTACACTTAAGGCTTAGAAGCATAATGTCAAGGAATCATAAATATAAGGGTTGATTTTAAGAAGTAATTTTTCTTCTGATAGTTATATAAGACTTAATTCCTCAAATGAAAATAAAAACAGAATATTACAAAGGTCATAACTTGTCATTTGAGTCGATTTATGAAATCAGGTGAGGTGAGATAAACTTACAAAACTGTTAAACAAAACAAGGCATCATGCAGAGATGAATCTTATCTTGTTCACAGTAGAAGAAAAGAAAGCATGCACATTTAAAAGGATATTAGATTTAGTTATCCAAGCACCTTACAGATCTTGTATTTACTGATAACAAATACAGAGGAAAAATTTATTTCTTAACGAACAACCAGTTTGGTGTGATTACAGTAGTTCTTTTACTAAATTGTAAACACTCACTTATCAAAGAGACATTTAAAGAAACGATAAATATGGAGTAAAAAGAGGAAACATAACTCTGACTGCACAAATATTGGAATCTCTGTCTGCGCTCGTATTAATTCTCACAAAGGAGATTTTCTCTTAATTACATTCATCAAGAAGTAGCCCTTTGTTCAATATTTGAAACTTGTATTTATACAAAAGGTTCTCAACCCTAAGTGGTTGGAATTCTCCTTATTTCTAAAATAGTAAAATTACAAAATCTAAAATCTGAAATGCTTCACTTGCATCTCCCTTGTCTCTTTGCTATGCTAGCAGAGGCATTTTTCCTTCTTGTTCTCTAGCTCAGAAACAACTGGTCTTCTAATCATGATTTGTACAAATGATGTGTACAGGTTATCTCATCGGTTCTTGGAAGTGTTGCGTTTTCCCTGTTCAACACATTTGACACACATGCCCACAAATTGTACCACCAATCTGGACAGCTCTATTAAATCATTTGCCTCAAACATATATAATTCCTTTTCTAAGTGAGGTAGTATGTATTCCATTCTCTTGTCTTCTGAAACTATATATTGTAGCTGCAGACTGGGCTTCACTAGCCACCTATCTATCTAATTAATATCAATCTCTTTTAATTACAAGATTTTAGCTCAAGCCTCTTCCATGTTTGTCTTGATATTAAGTTAATTCTTGGCTATATCAACTTGTCCCAAGACTTCAGAGATATTATATTTTTTGAGGCCTAATGACTCTTTGTCGAGTGAATGAAAAGTTTCTTCACAATCCTTATTCACTTCCTTAGCCATTCTTTTACTTTAAGATATGTTAGTCTCCGAGGTCTTTGGTATAATATCTCCTCTGGTTTGTTCTAAGGCAGACAATATGGAGACCATAGATACTCCTTCTCTTTTCGACGCCACAACTGCTTCTTGGAAAGTGAGCCGAGCAACAATAGCCTCTCTCTCCTTTAAACCAATGTTATTTAAGGATTGACGACCACCCCAAAATGGTTTTGGACAGATTCTACCTTAGTGAAAAGGATTTGTTGTGTTGATCCCAGCTTCTCATGCACCTCCAATGCCTTCGCTTAGAAAACTATCATATCTACAACTATATTTTCAGTTGATTTTATTCCGGCTTGTAGTTGTTTTACCAACTCTTCCTGTTCAAAGGACCATTCTCTACTCGCATATGCGTTCTTGTGCATTTCATCAACACTGGATTTGAGCAGCAACATTTCCTGTGTATCACAAACTCTAATATTCTCAAAACTCTTCTTCATATCGATCTTGACTTCCTTCTCTATAGTCTTTAATTTGTCTTGCAACTGGCTCACTAGCAGATCCTTCTACTTCAACTTCTCCTTCAGGTTTCCCACTAAAAATTGGTTTGTTGTTGCAAAAGCTCTCAGCGAGCCTGCAACATCTATAGCGAAGTCTTCTTCTTCTAGGGCCTGCCCATCCAATAGAAACCTATTCTTCTTGACAGTCACACCATCCCTTTGATGCGTTTCTCTCCTTACTATTTCCTTTCTCTTCTTACTGAAGAAGAATTCTGAAGGAGACATCTCTTTTGCCGAAACAGGTATAAGATCTTTTATGAATACAACTTCTGCACTCGGGTTCCCTCTACTGAACTGTAAGGGTGTAATAGATTGGATAGGACTACCTATCTCAGTGGATGGCTACTTAACGGTTGTGTCAGTAGTTGGTTTACCTAGTGTGGACAATGGATTTTCTTCTCCCTTTTTTATTAAGGCCTCAGTCTGAGTTTCAACGTGATCGCTTGGTGGATCTGTCAATGTGGTGTCTTCCTTCTAAGTTAAAACCTTATTCTTCTCCAAACTTTCTTGAGTATCTTGTTTACTGGAGCTCCATCTTTCCAAGACCTGCATCTCAACTTGTTGTGTAGCTAGAGGTATTAGGGTCTCTCCCTGTAATACTTTAGGAAGGCTATTTCTTCGATGCTTCTGGAAGTTATATAACTCGACCAATTTTTCTGGAGACAAAGCTTGAACTCAACTCGAGACCTCCTAATAGGACCTTGCTCTTTGGAATACTTCGTCCTAAGGAGAATCTTCATGTTCATATATTTTCAAATTGCAGAGGTCCATGTGATTACCTACAATCTTCAGCGGATCATGCTTCTTGAATTTGATATTGACCAACTTGATTTCTTCAAGGGTCGCAGCCTTCACTTTCGAATGGTTGAAATCCAACAGACAAAACGTACCAATCTGTAGGGGGAAGGCAGGCCATACCCTTTTCTGTACTAATTTCAACTCCTTACTAATTCCACCATGCATAGTTTGATGTGATACTTCATGACATACCAATCGATCTGGTAAAAATTCAGGTAGATCATGTGGAGGAACTTAAAAACCAAAACCCTAATATAGGAGAAATTCTCTTCAATGTACCCATCAGCTATGTTTCCTAGATTAGCCACTATTTTGTCAGAAATCATGGGAGGTGGGAAACCATATATAACGGTATGCATCGGCACCACCACCCAGTTGCAAATTTCATAGAAGAAATATTTTTTTTTATTCTCCCAGAGTTTTGAATGATAAACATGTATAGGCTCAACACTAGTTGGAGTCCAGTTCTAGCCCATCATAGGAAAAGGTGTCATAAAATAAACAATGTCCATGATATAATCCAACATGAAGAATGGGTTAGGTTGCCCCTTGTCTTTCCATGACTGGTATTTTGTAATCTCTCTAACCAAACTGTCTGACAACATCTTTCCCCAATCAAAATAATACCCCTCTACCACCGTGTGCATAATAGGAACCCACTGTAACAAGAAATGGGTTATGTTTTCCCTCCCATAGAGTCTACACATCATTATTGCTATATACATTTTGTGAGGCTCTAGTGAAGAGGCTGTGTATATGCCATGGGAGTCATATATGAACTTCTCAGGGCGAGAATACCAATCCTTAACTAAGTTGGGCAGGTTTTTTCCATATTGAATACATTACTTCTTGTCAAAGTCTACTAGGAAACTGGAATTGTAAATGAAAATGGGTGCTGGAGACAATTTGTACATTACCTATAGATGTTCTGGCCGGAAAGACCCAACTGTGACCTTTTGTGAATTGAAGATGGTCCTGGTCGAGATATCAACCTTTTCCAGTGCCCAACCAACCATGTCATTGTCAGGAAGGAGTCTATGCCTCGTTGCTATCTTATGTAACTTTGATTGGGCCACAGTTTTGTATTTGGTAGCCATGGTCTCCGTCTCCTCATCACCTGAATCATCCTGGCAATTGACAAATTCATATTGTAGAATATTGAATACTTGCATCCAGGATTTAATTGTGTCTATGCTTCTAGGCGAGGTGTCGGAAAGGAAATCTGTGTTCTGGTTCGAACTTTCACTAGGCGCTTTAGTTTCTTTTCGTGGAGCCATGGTATCAGGCCACAAAACTTTGTTATATGTTCACGGGGAATGCGCAAAATTCTTTATCTTGAAAACTTGTTGCTCAATAAAAACACACAATGAAATTCAAATTCAATACCCTTTTCCTTTAATTGCATTGATTAACCAATACTTCTACTGACGAAACCTTTACTTTCCTTAATGAATAATATTTAGGCAGTGGTCCAAGATCTCATTTGGAATGATTGTCGTAAATCAATTATTAATGTCATTAATTTTTGGGAAAAGAACAGATGAAATTTGAATTTATCTGAGTCATTATTCAACGAAGGATTAATCACATGATAATCATCGTTAATGCACCAGTTAATCACACTTATCGTTAAGTAAATTTTGAAATTTCAGATTTCGGGATATCCTATAACATTTCAAGGCACGACTTTCGAAACGTGAAATCGCAATATGATTAGTTAATTTTAATCATGTTTAACCTTTTAAATAATCGTGATTAACCTAAGACAGTTTCGCGATTTTGGATATTAGGACTTTGATAGTCGCTCGAGGCAGGATCCCCGAAACGTGAAATCGTGATATGAATAATTAACTGTTAATCGTTTTTAATTGTTAATTAATCTGGTTTAATGCTTAAGAAAGTTTCATGATTTTGGATATCAGGACTTTGGAGTTGCTACATGTTGAAATGCTTGCATCGCGAAACTCTGAAACCCGACATTTTGAATGTAGTCTTAGTGATTTGACTTTTTAACGACTAGGCGACTCTATAACTTCTAAGAGATTAGGATCATTTGATTTGATGGCAGATTTAATCAATGGTGAGGATCAAGCACGCGTTGTCTTTATTTAAATGATAATGAAAATTATCTAAAGTTTAAAGTTTATAAAAATATATGTGTTCCAACATGACAGAATGGTTGAAATCCCAACCCCATCTGAAAGGGACTGTGGTCAATCGAACTATGAAGGGCTCTATTGTAGATGTGTTGAACATAGGGGAGACTCTCATACCATGTGTGCAGATGTTTGGAGTTGTACATGTGCAAGATATGCACGATCATTTTGTTGACGACCTTTGTCTGTAAAACAATTTGGGGGTGGAATGCGGTGGATTTAGTGAGCTTAGTGTCCAACAGTGACCAGAGGCTGGACCAGAATGTGTTAACAAACTTGTTGTCCCAATCTGATATGATGGTATGGGGTATCCTGAAGTGTGCCCACACATGTTCAAAGAAGATCTTGGTAGTGAAATTCATTGTGATATTATTCTTGTGGGTTGTGAGGATGGCCATCTTAGAAAACCGATCAACTACCACAAAAACACAATCATTTCCCTACTTGGTTGAAGGAAGGCCCGACATGTAGTCCATATATATGGATTCCCATGGCCTATCGGGAGTAGGTAGAGGGGTGTACAAGCCTTGCTTCTTAGTGGCTAGTTTGGAAATGACATAGGTAGTGCAGGACATGATATACATGTTGATGTCATGTTGAAGTTTCAGCCAGTAGAAATGCTTCTGTAGTACTGGCATGGTCTTTTCCATGCCAAAATGTCATGCCATATGACTATAGTGAGATTCCAAAATATGCTTCGCACGCTCACTTGAAGCAACATAGAGGTGGCCTAAATGACATAACAACTCGTCCTAAATATGAAAGTCAGTGATAGTCGTGCCTGTTCCTAGCATCTGGTAAGTGGTGGCAAAATCAAGATTTCTCTTGTAGAGTTGGGGCCACTCAAATGCCTCATGGCCATAAGAGTGGAGCAGCGTGGTTAAGGATGCAACTAGAGGTTGATTGAGGCAATCAATGACATGATTGGTGTTCCCTATGTTATATTTTATGTTGAGATGGAACTGTTGCAAGTATGTGGACCACTTTTAATGGAAGTCATTATGTAATTTTCCTTGTGTTTGCATGAACTATATAGGCTTGTGATCAGTGTGGATGATTGTCTCCTTCCCGAGAATGTAGTGCTTCCATTTTCGGTAGGATTGTATGATGGAATACATTTCTTTGTTATAGGTGGGGTACTTATGGATGAGATCTAATAGTGTCTCACTATGATATGTCATTGGATGACCGTTCTAAGTGAGGAATGCACCCATGGAATAATCTGAAGCATCAGTCTCAATCTCAATAGGTTGTTGTAGATCAAGTAAGGAGAGTATTGGAGCTGATATTAAGCGATGTTTCAAATCATCAAATTATTTTTGTTGTGACTTCCCCCACATGAAATTTTCCTTTCCACCACCCTTGGTCACTTGGATGAGCTCCCATGCAATATGGGAGAATCCCAATGCTAACCTACGATAGAAGTTGGCAATTCCTAAGAAAATTCAAAGCTCGGTTAGTGTGGTCGGGGATGGCCAGTCACAAATGACTTGGATATTGGCTAGATCCACATCCACACCATGATCATCAACAATGTATCCTAGGTATTGGATCATGTTCATGCCAAAGGAGCAGTTTTCCAAGTTAGCATATAACTTGTGTTGTCGGAGAGTGTGAAGGACCTATTGAATATGTTGCAAGTGTTTTTCCCAATTCTTGTTGAAGATGAGGATTTCATCTAGATATACCACTAGAAACAAATTGGTGAAGGGTTGCAATAGATTTTCCTTCAATCTCATGAAATTTGTTGGAGAATTTGTCAAACTAAAGGGCATGACTAGCCATTAGAAAATACCTTTTTTGAACTTGAAAGTAGTCTTCCATACATCAGTCTATTCTATTGGGACCTGGTGGTATCCATACTTCAGGTCAATCTTACTGAAAAAATTGGCTCCCTTGAGCTAGTCAAGAAGGTCATCAATTCGGGAAATTTGGTACCGGTTCCTGGCCGTGATTTTGTTTAGGGCCGTGTAATCAATGTAGAGTCGCCAAGTCCCATATTTCTTCTATACGAGTACAATTTGGCTCCAACTGGGTGAGGAGTTGGGTCGGATGTGCCCTTTTTGAAGCATCTCTTGGATCTGTCACTTAATTTTCTCATTTTCCATCAGAGAGCGACGATAGACTGGCCCATTGGGTAGAAGTGCATCGGGGGTTAGATCAATTGAATGCTTGAACTGACAGTGTCGCAGCACCTCGGTGGGTGAAGAGAAGATGAATTTGTATTCTTCCATGATATTTTCCACTTGCTTCTACTACGTGGAGAGGCCTTATGCAGAGGAAATTGATGTGGTTATTACCTTCTGATCTAGATGGATCTAGGGAACATCACAAAAGTTTTAGAAGTGTCACAGGAGGCTCAGAATGGCCTTAGTAGACAGAGAAAGGGAAAAAATTCAAAATTCCCAAAACTCAGTAAAAATGAAATGATTACGAAGAGCACGTCGCAAGATTTCTAACAGCGCAAACTAATCATCAAACAGAGTTACGGATTGAAATATATTCATGGTCAAAGTTTGGTCAACCTAGCCCAGTCAGTGTGGGATGAGTCAGCATCTGTACTGCTGACGTCAGGATCCATACGAATGATGTCTGCATTTGTACAACAAATGTGGCAAGAGCAGGAAGGTGACATATTTCATGTTGACGTCATGATGATGATGTGGCAGCACCAAAGGCTTCCACGTGTCACCTAGTTTTGGCGTTTTTGGGCCGATCCATGGACCAATCAGATCATGCCATGTGGCAATTTGTACAGTCCGTACATGATGACATGGCAGTATGTATAGGATGACGTGGAAGTTCATACAGTGACATGGTAGGATGAAGTGGCAGTTTGTACATTGGCATGGCAGGATGACATGGCATCCATACAAACAAGTGGTAGGTGACTGTGCAGTCCATACAAACACGTGGATTCCTCTAGAAGCGCCACGTGGAAGTGTATGAATGGGCCAATAGGGAAACGACATCATGCCCACATGGCAGCATGACTGGATAGCCAGGTGGGACAATCCAAGGATGCCATGTGGCCTAATCGGGGGGTGCCACGTGGCACCCCCGAAATTCCCAAGGAGGGCCCGTGACAAAAAATTCAAAATATATATATAAAACAGACCCCGCCAATTCTAGGGAGGTCCTACCATATCTAGAACATCCACCAAATCTAGAAGTTGATCACTTAACATAGCGGAGTTTATAAACAATGACCCAAAAGGGGGACCCACGGGTTTGACCCCGGGACCTCCCCCTACACATATGCCTTAATATTTGTGCGCCAACCAACTCGACCAACGACCTTAGTTGGAATATCCACATGGGTCTTTACTTAAGAACCCTTTTTCACCAATGCATGGGGAGAGACTGCACTAGTCTACCCAGGTCTATACCAGGCATGGTTTTCTATGCAGATGTCAGTGCATTAATTTCACAGGGTTGCACGTAAATCGAGACAGAGGTCTAGAGGAGGCCTGAAGATGCCTGTGTCCAATGGAGATGATTTGACATTCATTTTTAGGTAATTCGGCGACATGAATCCAATGGCAAGGTTTGTTTTTTCAACAGAGATTCATATCAGCAAGCTAAGTTCTATAGAATCCAATGTAAGCATGCTTTTCATTATGTTGTTTTTTCATTAAATGTTGCAGCATAGCATGCGTGTTATAGGTTTGAAGGAGGATGGAGAGATTGTAGCGAGGCAACAAGATCAACTTATTCCTTCTATCTCTTCTTTTCTTCTCTTCTTCCACATAAAACCAATCAGTTACATGTGACAGATAAATTGTGGCACTTGCATGATAAGTCACCAATGAAGTCGTTCTAAATCTCATAGTCTTAGGATCTTTGTATGGGATGCATATATATGCTTGGATCTGAGCAACACATCTAAGTCACTCTATGACTCCATGGTGATGGGGATAATATTTTAGTCCTCCTCTTTTTATGTATTGAGTATGTGGGAATGATGTCCATGTTAGTATCATGGATGCCTCATGAGCATGAGAACTTGTGAAGTTTGTAAACATTCCTGATCACATTTTGATCTCTTGTTGTTGTCATCGAAAAGGGACTTTGGCCTTACAAATTGTAAAGGAGAGACATCATTACAATGAGGAGAATAAAGCAGTCAAGATTTGGAGCATGACCTGAAGACATAGCCCACATCGGGTGAACTTCGTTATCAAGGGAAGTGTCATATCCATTATGTGTATTGTGCTCTTATGTTTCTTTTCCATGAAATTTCCACACATATAATATTAAATGCAAGCATGACATATAATACATAAGGAAACTAAAGGGGTTTTCATTCACTTTGAATTCAAGCTTATAAGACTTCAACTTTACCTATAATTGCAAATAGCTCAAGTAAAATGATCTGTAGCTGACCCTTTGAGAGAGTGACAGAATCAATCAATTATTGGAAACTAATCACCCCCAAGTTCAGATCATGTTGGTATCAGAGAAGGCTTGATATCGATTGCAGGTGTTGAAGATAAGGATGAAAATATCTCCAAAATAGTCGTGGTTTGATGAGCTTCAAGAGCTCAACCAAGTGATTCAAGCAAAGAATGTTGGATTGAAGACATTGTTGCATGTTGCAGAAGAAGAGAACCAAAGGTTGCAAGAGAAGTTGCAAGCCATGAAGATACAAAGAGGGGAAGGCTCTACGAATGAGATGGTGATAACACCATCTTGTGACCATGTCAACTTCACCAATTATGGGTGTGAGCATGACAGTGAAAATTCATGCACACTTTTTCAAGCAAATGAAGATGGCCTAAAGGCATCCAGAAACCGAGGATTCCTAGAAGCATCTTCCATTGATCCTTCTTACCAGGAACAACTAGACACATCTCAAGAAACAAACCAAGAGTCCCAGTCTGAGGTGGAGGTAAATAAACCATATGTAGTTCCTTTATTGATTAATTTTGATGATTATTTTAAAATCCTTGAACAACATGCTTCTTGCATTGGCTTAAAGTTGATGAGAAAAATGGGATACGAAGGAGGAGGCATTGGAATCAATGGCCAAGGTATTTTGGATCTCATCGAGGAAGTGGTTTGGCCTCGATATGTCAGAATAGGCTATTCCCCAAAGGATGTTGGAGAAATATCCAAAACCATTTGGGAAGAAGACCCCAGGACAGTCACTGAGACTCCAAAAGTCGACAGTTCATCAGGTGATGAAATTGATTCAGTGCAGGCTAAGAGCACAGCTTCTCATGATCGAGGATTTGAGACATCTATAGGGAGACATGAGCATCACAATGGAAGAGTTGAGACCAACTCTTCTTTCCATTCTGACTCCAGAGAAAACTCATCGAGGTATAAAAAATCTCGAAACTCTAAAATGCCATTTGATTATAAGCATGTTAATCATATAAAACAGATCTTGTGGCATCAAAGACCATGCACTTTTTTTGGATTGAATAACCATGCAGTGTCCCAATGTTGGAAGAGAAAATCCTCGTGCAGGAAGGTTATCACAACCAGGAGAAGGATGAGGACACATATTTCTTTCCACACATAGAAAAGAACAGGGGAAATGCACCTCTGAACGAGAAACACTACCGCAGCCATTGTTGCAGAGATGGGCATCGTGAGGCTACTTGTTGGGACTTACATTCATATATATGCCCAAAGAGGAACAAGAAGACCATGTAGACACCTCCAAGGGAGACAACCAGTCAGGGAGTGCTGCAAGGAAATCCACCACTAGAAGGAAACCAACTACCAGAGAAGGGACAGCTTGGTAAAGAAGACATGTTCAGCATAATGAATAAATGAATGGGGAAAATACTTGAGTTAGTCGAGAGTGGCCATATTTGTAAATCACATGTTACGTTTTAGACCCCATAAAAGGGTATTATGTAAAAGTGATCATTGTTGTATCACTCCTTTTCTGGCACATGTTGATATTGTTAGGCCTTGTGAGGTAGTTTGGGTATGGGTTTCTTATTGTAAGTCCAATGGACGTGAAACTTATAATGTAAATACTTTTGGGGACCAAAATTCCTTTCAGTTGGGAGGCATGATATGGATGGATCTAGGGAACATCACGGAAGTTTCAGAAGTGTCCCGGGAGGCTCAGAATGGCCTCAGCGGATAGAGAAAGGGAAAAAATTAAAAATTCCCAAAACTCAATAAAAATGGCATGATCGCAAAGAGTGTGTAGCAATCTTTCTAACGGCACAAATGACTCATCCAACCGAGTTATGGATTGAAATATATTCACGGTCAAAGTTTGGTCAACCCAGCCCAGACAACAGGGGATGAGTAAGCATCCATGCTACTGACATTAGCATCTGTACAACACATGTGGAAAGAGAAGAAAGATGGCATGTGTCATGATGACATCAGCATGATGTCGTGGAAGAACTAGAGGCTGCCACATGTCACCTAGTTTTGGCATTTTCATACCGATCCGTGGACCAATCGAATCGTGCCACATGGCAGTCCATACAGGTTGACGTGGAAGTTTGTACAGTGATGTAGAAATCTATACAGTGATGTGGCAGTCCATATAGTGACATGGAAGGATGATGTGGCATCCATACAGACACGTGGCAGGTGGTTGTGCAGTTCGTACAGACACATGGCTTCCTCCGGAAACACCATGTGGCGGTGTACGACTGGGCCAACAAGGCAGTGACATCATGCCCACATAGCAACATGACTGGGAATCTAGGTGGGACAATCCAAGGATGCCACATGGCCCAATCAAAGGGTGCCATGTGGCACCCCTGAAATGTCCAAGGAGGGCCCATGACCAAAAATTCAAAAAATATATATATAACGGACCCCACAAAATCTAGGGAGGTCCTGCATATCTGTCGCATCTGTCAAATCTAGAATCTGACCACTTAACATAGTGAAGGTTATAACCAATGACCCAAAAGGAAGGCCCACGGGTTTGACCCCGGGACCTCCCCCTACACACATGCCTTAATATTTGTGCACCAACCAGCTCGGCCAACGGCCTTAGTTGGAATATCTGCCCGAGTTTTTACTTAAGAACCCTTTTTCACTAATGCATGGGGAGAGAGCATGCCATTCTGCCTAGGTCTGTACCGTGCACGATTTTCTATGCATATGTCAGTGCATTAATTGCAAAGGGTTGCATGCAAATAGAGACAGAGGTCCAGAGGAGGCCTGAAGGTGCCTGTGTTTGATGGAGATGATTTGACAGTGGTTTTTAGGTAATTCGGTGATCCGAATCCAATGGCAAGGTCTGTTTTTGCAGTGGATCTTCAGATCAGCAAGGTAAGTTCTAGAGAAGCCAAAGTAAGCATGCTTTTCATTATGTTGTTTTTTCATTAAATGTTGCAGCATGGCATGCGTGTTACAGGTCTGAAGGAGCATGGAGAGGCTGCAACGAGGCAACAATATCAACTTATTCTTTATATCTCTTCTTTTCTTCTCTTCTTCCACATAAAACCAATCAGTTACATGTGATAGAGAAATTGTGGCACTTGCATGATAAGTGGCAAATGAAGCAGTTATAAATCTCATAGTTTTAGGATCTTTGTATGGGTTGCATATATATGCTTGGATGTGAGCAGTAGATCTAAGGCACTCTATGACTGCATGGTGATGGGTATCATCTTTTATTCTTCCTCTTTTTATGTATTGAGTATGTGGTAATGATGTTCATGTCAGTATCATGGATGCCTCATAAGCATGAGAACTTGTGAAGTTTGTAAACATTCCTGATCACATTCCAATCTCTTGTTGTCATCACTGAAAAGGG
Organism: Picea mariana; assembly: GCA_032191745.1. NCBI lineage: Eukaryota > Viridiplantae > Streptophyta > Pinopsida > Pinales > Pinaceae > Picea > Picea mariana. Next base: position 17,855 of record JASDQU010711149.1, read on the forward strand.
ACTTTAGCCTTACAACTTGTAAAGGAGATACATCCTTACATCGAGGAGAATAAAGCGATCAGGCTTTGGAGCATGACCCAGAGACGTAGCCCACATCGGATGAACTTCATTATCAAGTGAAGTGTCATATCCATTCAGTGTATTTTTGTCTTATGTTGCTTTTTCATGAAATTTCTGCACATAGAATATTAAATGCAAGCATGACATATAATACATAAGGAAATTAAAAAGGTTTTCATTCACTCCGAATTCAAGTTTATAAGACTTCAACTTTGCCTTTAATTGAAAATTGCTCAAGTAAAATGATCTATAGTTGACCCTTTGAAGGAGTGACATAATCAATCAATTATTGGAAACTAATCACCCCTGGATTTAGATCACTTTATGTTCACTTTGAGATTGAATCATGAAGAAGACAAATTTCTCGTTCTGGGAAATCAACTTCCTTCAATTCTTAGCAGAGATCAAATAAATAGAGGTAGGTGGAGCTACCCATGGTATCTTGTACAATTGTCTACCCAAAGTAATAATAACACTGTGAGTTCTATACTCATATACAACATGTCGTTTCCACAAATATGGTTGGCCTAGAAGAACATCACAAACTTCAAGGGGGGGGATATCACACAATACCTCATCCTTGAAGGGCTTGATGTTGTAGGGAAGAAGACAATGTTGGTTGACGCAAAGGTTTGTACCTTGGTGGAGCCACGCAATGGTGTAGGGCTATGGGTGTGGTGTCGTCGGTGGGTTAAACCACATGAAGATATCTTCTAATATCGGGTTCTTTTGAATTCCACTATCGACAATGAAATCAAGTGGAACACCCTTCACCTACATTTGTGAGTGAAAAAGGCATTCACCCTCCTCGAGTTCCTCTAGTTTACTTGGATGGACCTTGGTGGTAGCGATAGTGGCACTAGGTTCTGCATCAATGACTTTCTTCCCTTTGTCTGGATCTGATTAAGAGTCAAAACTCTTCTCTAACTCGGAGGCTTTCAACTCATCCACCAACGACTATTTTGAGGGACATTCATCGGTGTTATATGAGGGGATTTTATGGAATTCACACCACTTCCCAATTTATTTCTTCATCTTCTCATTACCCTTCTTTGTTTGCGTCTTGGAATGGCTGTCCTGAAGGGGTCCATCCTTGCTCTGACCTTTGTTCTATGGGTTGGGGCTGCCTTTTCCATGCTTCTACTGTGAGGAATTTGTAAATCCAAACTCCATCTTCTGTTTAAAGTTTTGATCGATTTTGAAATCATATCGATATTTCGTGCCCAATGATGAGATGCCCAGAAACCTTTATGTTTGGATGTATCTATGTAGACAGTTGTGGTACTTGAGCACTAGATGTTGCTCAGAGTCCTTGATACCCATCTTGGTGCGCAAGGTATGGAAGATATTTATGAAATCTGGTACTGTCTAGTCCCTTTCATGTCGCAGTGTGGTCCATCTCATATATTGGTCATCGTAGCTTCCAACATGGTAGTATTGTTTCTTAATAACATCCCTGAAACAATCCCAAGTGGGGGAAACCACAAATATTGCAAATTCCTCAGTGTCCCTTTTCTCACAGTAAGTTTCCCACCAATCCTTGGCATGGGGGAAAACCTTAAGGAGTGCAAAGGTAATATTTTCTCTATCGGAAAAATTATGGACCGAAAAATACCCTTCTAGTAGATTCAACCATTTATCTACATCATATACATCTATCTAGCCTTCAAATAATGGGATATCAAAATTGACTTGTACCTTGAAGGGGGTGGCCTGGCAGCTTGATGAAGATGCATCACTTGTTGGCAGTCGTTGAAGGATTCGTGCAAATTTATCCATCATCTCGTTCCTTTGTTGCATGAGGGATTCCTCGAGAAACCGTTTGAAAGGATCTACTACTCTGTCTCTCTTTTCTTCTGCCATGGGTGGTCTTTGTGATCTGCAGGGATAGTCTTGTAAGGGTTCAACCACTTTGAGTCCCAACTCCTTGTATCCTGACCTCATTGGGGACATGCACAGAGAAACAAATAAAGAGAAGATTGTTATGATACCATTGATCCATATTTAAAAATGGAATGAAATGGAATACAGATGTATAGCAAAGGAATACACAAAGATACAATAAAACTTGGCTTCTATTAACGAACAAAATATGTTGAAATTGTAAAAATACATATTGAAACAAACTTACTGGAATGGTGGAAAATTATCTCTGAGAAGAGATGTGATGGTTATGCTCATTCACAAGAAGATGGTTACAATGAGGAAACCCTAAACATCCAAAAACCTAACCCTAGGATATGAAGTGTCAAAAGTCATGTGGGCCCCGATGGGGTAAGTTGGTACATCAATTTCTCGGGGTCATAACTTTTGTATACAATCCATGTTTTAGGTGTACGATAGCTTGTTGGAAAGAACTATCTGAGGGCTACACATGTTTCCATCACACTCTAGATAAAACCTATAGTGTGACTGTGGCATGCCCAAAAAGCGTTGTTTAGGGCCTCAAAACAACCTCACAAGTTTAGGACCCAAAAAACTAGGAAAAAATACCAAAATGAAAATTGTTCTTTTAGCCAGTGGAATAGGTGGGTGGCCACCGATATCCACCTGGATCATACAGGAGACTGAGTGCCTCAAACAGAGATCGTATGTAAAAGTTATGCCCCTGGCAAGTTGATTGATCAACTAACCACATCGAAGCCCACAAACATTTTGGTGTTTCATGCTCTAGTGCTAGGGTTTTAGATGTTTATGGTTTTCTCATCGATGCTTTATGTTAAAAGACCTTTTTGGCCTCTTTGTAATCAACTTCTTGCGAATGAGCGTAGACGACACATCTTTTTCTTCAGGTATAAGCTACCACCATTCTAGCTAGTTTGTGCACTTTGCAATTTATAGTATTTTGTATCCCATTCATTAATAAAATCTGATTTCAACAATATTGTTGTGTTTCTTGCAATATCTCTGTGTGTTTCTTTTTTATATCTTTGCCTACATTTCGTTCTCAGCATAATCCAGATAACAAATCTACCCTCAATTAATTCAAAAAAGTCCATAAATATTTTATTTATCTCTATTAGTATTTATAGCGTATTTTCCAGAAAATAGAAGGCTTGTAGAGTTACCTTCAGTGTTACAAACCCTAGTTTTTTTGTTTCTTCTCTTTTGTTTTATGTCACCGCAAACTCTAGCATTAGGGGTTTATTCTATATACTATTTGACAATGAGATTCTTTTTTAAGGAATGAATATTTAATAGCTTTGCATATTTGTATATGATACTTTGTTGTCTATTGGACTAGGACCACTCATTATATTGGATCCCAAACCTTGTTTTTATTCGATTTTTCTAAAAAAACACTTTCACAATTCGTAGTATGCACTTTATAGTAATAATGCATTAGTGCAATTTTGTTTTAAAGAACACGATTTGTTGTGGCTTTTTTAAAAATTTAGCAACTTTAATGGTGTGCAATATACATAAAAGATGCACTAACGTGAAACACCAGATTAAATGCATTGTTTTGATGATGTTTGTTATTAGAAACATTACCTTAATAATGAAATAGAATTCAAGAAAATTATAGTTATTCAACATCATAAGAAATGAACCATAATAAAAGGCATCATTACCATACAAGATAAAAAAAAATTAACCTTGTAAAGAGGGGCCTCATTTCATTAATTTCCATGATAATCCAATACATAATCCATAATTGATATTCAATATTCAGACCACAACAAAAATAAATAGATGAATAGAATATAAAATTGGTAGGGTGTCAATGATAACAACGAAACCAAAACGAACAACAGTAGCTACAACAACCTTTTCATAGTTCTAAGCCTTTACATTTATATTATTTCACACAAAGGCGGGAAGGTACATCCCAAATGTGTAGCATTGTTAGCCTACTTTCAATCTTTTCTTTATGAACCATTTGATATATGTTTTTTCTCTAGCTAGGCATCTTCATTCCTTTTTTAATCCACTCCTCGACCACCTTGAATCCTAAGATTAGTCACGAGAGGGCTCACAGAGAGAACAAATGCAGGAGGTGGTCGAGGGAAAATAAAAAGTAATCAACCATTATTCTATTAAAGCCTCAGCAAGAACATAATTCGATGCACACGAAGATGGAAAGAGAGAGAAATGAAAGGTAAAAATTGTGATTCCTTCTGATTTTTGTGTTAGGGGTGAATAATATCTAGGCATAAGTAAGATTTATTTTTTATTCATTGGGAGTATAAATTTGTTTTTAACATCTAACATGTTATTCTAGTTTTCACCTTCCTTCAATATTGATGCTCTATAATTTTACTAACAGTCTTTACTTTGCATGGTGAAATTCACATCTATTTCTTTTGTTGAATCCATGTCACCTTGTTCCTTCTTGCAATCACAGCATGTCCATTTTCATAAATCAAAATGAAGGGTCGAACAAGATATTAATTTTAGACCTCATATTTTCCTAATGATAATTAAATTCCTTGACAACCAACTATAAAATATTTAAAATGGAAAAAAGAAACAATTAAATTTACCCATCATATCACTATAAGTATGAAATTTATTTATTTTTAGTAATAGGATGAATATTTGAGATTCACTACCAAAATAATAAAACTAAAATTTTTAGACAAAAAGGAAATCAACAATTCTTGAGTTGATTATTGTATTAACTTGACAACACCCAACAAGTTCAAGTATACATACATAAATACATTATTAATAATTTAAAAAAAAAAACTTTCTTGTGAATATAATAATAATAATAATAATAATAATAATAATAATAATCTAATTTTAAGGTCATTCAATATCATCAAATTTATTCTATGAAATTTCTTTGTTTATAGGAAAAAAACCCTCTACCTATAACTATTTAACTATATAATCTAATGTTTACAATATTTAAATACATTTTCATTTAACAATTAAAAAATCATGATAAATAAACATTATTTAATTTTAATATTAACTATACAAAAGTCATTTTAATGTAATCATTATATTGAATTAAATAAAAATTATCAAATCGAAGAAGTTTGGAATAGAAAAATGATAAAAAAACATGTTGCCAAATGAATGAAATAATTTACTCGAGTCACTTGTAACTATCTCTTCTCTAATATTACATATATAAAAAAGTTTTAAATAAATAAAATTACTCTACATATATTAAAAAAGTTTTAAATAAATAAAATTACTCACTTGAAAGCAAAATTTTAACACTATATATAACACAAAGACATATAAGTAATGGATTGTTTTGTTAAGTGCCTTGATGTGAAGTCACACGTTCAAAAATTTTGGGGACACCAAAAAAATCCAACCCTTAATTTTTTTGGGTGATTTTAATTTCTCAAACCACAAGCTAGTTCTAGAATGATTTTTTTTAATAATTGTAATGAGTTAGTTTACATTTAAATAATAACTATCTTTATTACTAATTAACAATTCAATTATAATAAATTTTATTACCTTTATATAAATATAAACATATTTTCCTAACTACATAAATTATAATAAATTTTATCACTTTTATATAAATATAAATATATTTTCTTAACTATAAATTTCATCACCTTTATATAAATATAAATATATTTTCTTAACTACATATTAAGTTATACTTAAAAATATCTAAATTTACGGCATTTCATGTACTTTTATTCGATCTTTGAAAACTTTGTTAACATGTAATCATATTTAAAAAGAATATAAGTTTACTTTTGTATTGGATCTTTGAAACCCTGGTTGACATATAATCATATTTAAAAAGAATATAAGTTAAAAGTACAATCATTCTAGTGATTACAATTCTTTCAATGTCATTTTTATTTTCATCGTCTTTTGTTGACATATGTTAAAGAATATTTAAGTTAAAGTAAAAGTTATAATCATGTGTTAAAGATTATTTAAGGTAAAGTAAAAGTACAATCATTCTAGTGATTACAATTCTTTCAAGTGAAAGTAAAAGAACAAAAACGCATGTTTTATAGATACGGTACACATCCATTATTTCGAAATATTTTAATTATTTACAAGAAAATAATCATGGAATAACAGTATGACTCGTTGGGAACGCGCTTATCTTTCAAAATACACAATAAGTTCTCATATTGAAATATTTAATTACAATAAATTCCCATATTAAAATATTTAATTTTTATTAATAAATGTTAAAATATTTAATTATTATTATTCAATGTTGTTATATGTATAATTTATAGAAAATTTAGTTTTATATTCATATTGAAATATAAACTGTTCATTATAAAAATACCACCATCCAAGTAATCTCATTACATCCGAAAGAAATATCACTAGGTCTATGGATACATCCATCCAGCTAGTAAATGTCACAAAAACTCAACCTAGCTTGGATCTCCAATCCAAGACTACCAGAAAACCCAAAAGCCTCCCCAAGACTTTGACTTGTCTCCCTAACAAACTTCCAACAAAAAGAAAGCATACTACGAAGGCTAGAAAAGATATATAAACATATGAGGACCTTCATGATCCCCAACACATTGATAATATTCAATTTTCTTAGGGGCCTTTAGCAGTGCATGTTTTGATATGTTGTTTGTTGCAGTATTTTCTTCTCGGAACACATGTTGAAAAGTAATATTTTGGAAAAGCTTTATAAGATCGTTAATTCTGTCCTTCCAGCACTCCAAAGTAATCACCTGAAAATGACCCTTGCCCTGCAACCAATCAATGACAATCTTTGAGTCTCCCTGAACAAAAAGTTCTAAAATAGCAAACCGATTAGCTAAAGTGAGAAGTGCCCAAGTTCCCAATAGCTCCGCTCTGGTGTTTGTCCCCGAACCACAATTAATATACCATTTAAAAATTATGTTCTCATTAATCCGGATTACCCCTCCCACTCCACTATTTTTTCCTGATGCCAGGGCCGCCCCATCAAACCAACCAGCCATGCTCCTTACCACAGGCCTCATTGGCACCCTCCTCAACGTCTTTGTTCTTATAGAAGGTTTATATTTTCCCATGACAAATAGCACGGTTCCTTTCCATCCAAATGTTCCAGCATATGAAAGTCAGAAGAGTGGGATAACTTATATTTTGCAATCTCCAGTTTTTAAAACGCTCAGGTATGGTGTTGTCAAACCACATTCCCGGAAATTTTAAAGAAATTTTTACTCTTTCCCAGACAACACACGAAAAAGGACATCCTGAAAACAAATGGAACACAGTTTCTGAATCCTTCTTGCAAAGAGGACAATAGCTCGGACCCTCAAAACCCCTTCATTGCAAATTTTCCCACGAAAGAATTTTGTTTTCCTTCACCAGCCAAGTAAAGATTTTTAATTTTAATGGACAGTCCCAGGACCAAAGTAATTTTCTCCACCCTCCAATCATAAAGACTTGTTTCTTTTTTTCAATTGCCTCGTATGCATTTTTAATTGATATTCTTCCAGAGGAGTCTCCTCCTGTCCATTTCAATTCATTCGAGCTCAATAGCAATTGGACTCCACTGTTTATGATTGCACAACGAAATTCCTGCCATTCCGCTATGAGTGCCCCCGCTAGCTCCAATTCAGCACCGGTGATCCTATTGCGCCCGATCATACCTAGATGAGGCGCTTTGTTTGCCTGAAATAAATAAAAGACTCCTCATTGATTTAAAGCCAATATCAAGTCTCCATATGGAAGAGTCGCGTCCCCCATCCCTAGTATCTGGTCTTTTCCAATTACTATCAATGTTCTCGATCCCGGATAACACCCAAGCTAATGCAACAAGATATATAAGGATTTTTTAAGATATTTCCATGTCTGGGAACCTAATGCTCCATTCACCGAAACTGTTTGAAGCGAATGCAACAATATATATAAGGATTTTTTAAGATATTTCCATGTCTGGGAACCTAATGCTCCATTCACCGGAACTGTCTGAAGCCAACACGCCACTAATACAGAGGGAAGATATTTTTCTTTTAAAACTCGATGTGATAGACCATCCACCATCAAATCCCTCCAAAGGGTGTTCGCCACCATGGCTCTACTGAAACTAAACAAACTCCTCAACCCCCTATTGATTAAGGTTGGTTGTCATTGATGTCAACCCTTGAAGAAAGCCCCGTAGCACAAAGGTTTGGGTAATGGACCCAAGATTGTTTGATGTAAATATGACTCATTATTGTTTTGTCATGGTTGAAAATAAGTAAATATGGATGAACTCCAAAGTAGTCCCCTTATGGTGAAAGCCCTCACGGGAAGACACTTTGCGGAGTAAGAGAACCCATCTTAATAGTAGAATAATGAGATGAAGGACATTTAATTTGTCAAGGAAACTATCCTAGATGGATAGTTCTTGTCATGCCATTTCCGGTGATATGTAGAACGTCACACAACTCCTCACTATTAGAGAGTTATGACCATGTGAAGTTGGAGAACCCAGGTTTGGGTAATGCACCCAAGTTTGTTTGATGGATAATGGTATGATTTTTTCTATATTTGAAGGTAATATTATTCTAGATGGATAGTACATGTCATTCCATTTCTGGTGGTATGTGGAATGTCACATAACACCTCACGATTTCAGAGAGTTATGGCCTTACGAAGTTGGAGGACCCTCATATATCATCTAGAAGCCCCAAAAGGTCAAGATAGTCAAAGTGGTTTAAGAGATTTTAAAAGGTAAATAATAAAGTGAAGTGATGAGTGTATTATAATTCAAAGTGAATACAAAATACATTATTTCAATAATAAATTTAATGGAGAAATTAGAAGTGGGTTAACCCTAAAATAAGGAAAGTGGGCCAAGTAACCTAGAAGATATTTTTAAGGAATCTACTTGGAGAGTATAAATAAGAGGCAAGGCTCTCTCATTTTAATTACACTTGAGCATATTGAATATCTATAGGTGTCTGAGGTAACCAAGGATATCTAAGCAGAATTTCTGAGGGAAGGTGAATAAAAGAAGGCCGAAATGCAAGGAAGGATAAATTCTTTTGATGGTGCTTTCTAAGGTATGTTATTTACAGGTCATCTCACCATTTTCGCTATAACGTTTTTTCTTTAATGATTCAAACCATGAAATTTCTATTCCATTGAGAAAAAATACCCAAGTATCTGTGGTAAAAAATTCAGGTTGTGGGTCGTTGCATTTTGGGAGTTACACTCCGTGGAAAATAGGGTTTGTGGCTAGTCTTGAAACTAGTCAAAAACATGTGTTTCAGGTAAAAACGTCATAACATCTTCATAAAAGATCCAAATTCAGTGAGACCAAATTTGTTGGTTAGGGTACAGTCCGTAGTATGTTTTGTAACAGTTTCAGATCAATTCAATGAATATTTCATGCGGGGCCCACTCTACAAGGTCGCTCTCTAGAATAAGCCAGAATTCAGCAAGGTATGTCATTTTTGCTATAACTCCTTTTATGAGAGGTTCCAAGTAGTAACACCAAGAGGAATTGCATAAAACAAACTGGAGAACATTGTGTATCAGTTTCAGATCTTTATACATTACAGGTTCAAAGTTATGATTAATTCAAGTTAGGGTTGTTGACTAATCCAAAACTAAGCATGTGAGACTAAAGAAAAGTTTAATGAAAATTCTAGTCTCTTGTTGTTAAATTTAATGAAGTAATGTGGTCATATACACTAGGTCTATTACAGAGCTACAAATCAGATTTTGATGATGAAATTGATGAGGGATTTTGGTTGAGGTACATGTTGAGTACATGGTTGAGACAAGTAGTTGATGAGTTGGAACATACATGAGGTGTATAGTTGATGATGTT
>JASDQU010711152.1:13743-27002 GCA_032191745.1 Picea mariana
AACATTATTATTATTATTATTATTATTTACTGCTATTGAACAAAATGGTGAAAAGAGAAATTAGAGAAAACCATAAAGATACTAGTTTAGATCATTTTTGTACATATTAAAGGAAAACAAGGGTTTCAAATACTTCTATTATTTTTCTTTACTTGCAAATATAATTGATACTGTTCATTTAATTTCTATAGATAACCTGTGAGACAAGTTCACTTTTATATATATATATATATATATTCATTTTGTCTAATCTTGAACTCTTTGAATAAGTAAATATAAAAAAATAAATATAAACCCTAATCTCTAACTTGTAGACATATTAATTAAAGACTTGCATACATAATACATACAAGTATGACTTCACCACAACATAAGATATTTATTGAAATAAAAATCATAAGTATAGTCTCAAAATACTAGTTGGGTAAAACCTTTATCAAGATAGAAATAATTATGATTGTAGAGATAGGAAAAGAAAATATTTTCATAAACATTTCTCTCAAAAAAATATTCTGTATAATAAAAAACTTCAAGCTTGACTGTTAAAAGTTTGTAGATTCGTCGACTGCATTGAGGAAGAGGTGACAAATCTTCTTAAACAAGGAAACAATAGATACAATTTTAACTACAAAGCCTTGTCATGCAGGGGAGAAGTAATACTGAAAACTATTTTCAAATGTTATAATAATGAGCTTCAAGATATGCTTGTATAGGTCCATGAATCTTGACCAAGTTTTCATGACAAGAGAAGAGCCAAAAAAGAAACAATAAGAGTGTCACTTGACTTCGAACTTAGAAAGGAACATAGTCAGGTAAATACATCTTTACCTCTGTAATGATGGAACAACTCAAAGGTATCCGACCCTAGACTTTGGGTTTTCCCCATCGTTGTGGATTTGTTGTAATCTTTAGTAAGAGAACCTGTAATGAAACCAAAAACCTATGAGATATTTGGATAGTATGATGTCCATTAACTCTTATAGAAAAACCCTCATAACATTCGGAAAAATGTTACCTGTGGTTTGTTAAAAGAAGTTCATGAATTCTATTGGTGGGTCAAGGGTTTCTACCCTTGGCATACAATCAAAATTTCTTCTTGCATATGAAAACAGTAATGGGTAAACTCCACATAAACAAAAAAACAAAACATAAAAGAGAAATTATGTTGTGAGTATAACAAAGAGAATTAAGTTATTGGAAGATATTAACAATACCCGACTTACAATGCATCAACCCTGTTGTTGGTAGCATCGACAACTTTAAGTCAAGTCTGATAATAATTTCTTAGTTTTTATTTACCTTTTGTAGCCACGAAAATGAATAATAATTTAGAACGAAACACACTAATATATATTACTCTTAGTATGAACAACATTGATGTATAATACGCCATAAGGATATTGTTAGCTTGCTACCAAAATGAACTTGGCAGAGTGATAACCCTATTATCCATATAGTTATGGTTTTGTAATCTTCCCTATTCGAAAACTTACAACACTTGATCAAGGAGAGAGGAAGAAGATCCCCAACTCAACGCTTCATCTCAAGGAAATGAGACAAAGAGAAAGGGCATAAGGGTATCCACAATTTTCCAATATGGTGCTAATATATTATCCAGTACTGTCAATAGGATTAAAGGATAATACTGGCACCAAATCCAAACACAATCTCATAATTGAGGTGCTACAACAAGTCTTGCTGAGTGGCACGTACCGATGAACATAAACCATGCACACAAGTGGTGTATTCATTAATTTGTATCTTAGTGGTAGGTTGTAACTCCACTCGTGGTGTCTATGTGGATTGAAATGTGGAGATTATGTAATATATCATTACCCACACCACAACAAACCCCACAATCTTGATAATTACACTTATATAAATTCTAACGTTTGGGTACGAGGAATTAATAGAACACATAGTACAAGTGAAATATGAGGAGGGTAAGGAATCCTATGAGGATTCAAATTAGAAATTATTTATAGTCATTAAAGTGAATACAACGTATGAGAAACCATATTTATGATAAGACTGAAGTCTGGACTAACATTATTGTTGAGATTCACAACTGTATAATTTGTATACAAGCTCTATTAACCATATTTAGTATCTAATAACATGTATACAAGATTAAATGGAATTTATGAACACTGGAACAAATAAATATAGATCCACCTCACTTAAGACTCTTTAACAAGGATGGTGGTAGCTATTACTATATGTAGTAGCTTGATTTTACTAAGGAAATAAATCTTGTGAACAATGGGAACTTTCAAATGAAGTGAAATCTGATTATATTTTACATTCTATAAATATTACAAGTAATGCATGTAAATAGAAAGAATAGGGTAGGTAATTAAGAATTTAAGTATGAACAATTTAATTGGTAGATCAAGACTTTGATTCTAATGGTTTAAGACAAACGTCCTGAAACGTCCTATAGGTGTATAGATTGCAAGAAGTATGAAATTTATGATCAATAACTATAAGGTTCGTCAGATTATTTATATCAGGTTAAACTACCCTTACTTTAATAAAATAGATTGATGATTACCTATTGAACATTATATCTATTGAAACAATGGTTGCAATGTGAAGATGACGAGCATTGATAGAATGTGAATTGTGGTTGGATAATTCTCCTTTGAACCTTCAACATGTCATGAGAGAAAAATGTGACATAATTAACGAGTAGTATAAGCTCTTATTATATACTTAATCTAACGAGAGAAGCAATAACATTAAACATATAATCCTTGATATGACAATAGTCATTATTTTTTAAATTTGTTTTTGGGTGTTTGGTGATGTTAAATGTATCGAGGCATAATGGCTAAAGGAAAACATATATCTATCGATGTAGGGAAAATGCACACTACTCAATGTCTCCAAAAGTCTAAAGTAGAAGAAATTTCATCTTGAACTTGGTCCCATTTCAATATCAAAAAGTTATATATGAAATAGATTATTTGACACCAACAATAGCTATTCTACTGCATGCAAGGAGCATTTTTTTTTTTAAATATTTGTATACACATATACTGTTATTTTTAGAAGTATGTACACATCCATGCAGAAAGAAAATATGTTGGAACTATTATTATTGATGTGAAAGGATTAATTATGTCATTGATGTCATATTATGGCACAAAACATTTCCAATATTAGGTCTACAAGTATATTAAAAAAGTGTTTCATGTGAAAAACGTAAAAAGTGAAATGGTAGTTTCAAACCCATCGGTTTGGGGTCTTTTCCCATGGTATTGGTAATTAATTATTTAATTAAGGGACATGTATATTAATGAAGGGTTATGAAAAAGTATAAAAAGAGAAAGCATTGAGAGAAAGTGTGTGTGTGAACAATGGATTAACAAAGATTGAATTGCAAAATCAGATTCAGGTCTTCTTGGCATTTTTATGATAACTTTGTTTCTAGGATGTTTCATACCTTGAAATTTGGAGGAGATAGAGGAAAGATATTGGTGTACATGTGGTACACTTTTCAGATGTTTTTTCACTATAATTTTTGAGATATTCCCTATGGAATGTAGGGTTTCTGAATGCTACTAAAATTAGTTTGAAACATGTCAGTTTTGAACTTTTGCTATAACTTATTTTATGGGATGTTTCAGAACTTGAAATTTGGAAGACAAGGAGGAGAGATATTGATGTACGTGTGGTAAAAAGGTTAGATTTTGGTTTTCTATATGTTTGGATATATTCCCTATGGAAGTTAGGGTTCCTAAATGCTCCCAAAATCCATTTTAAATAGGTCAGTTTAGTACTTTCACTATAACTTATTTTCTGGGATGTTTCTGATTCAGATTTATGAGAGGAACAAAATGAAACACAAATTTATAAAATTAACATAGATATACATAGAAAAATAATAGAGATACAGTGGAAATTAAATTCTATTAATAAAGAAATCTGCTGAAATTATAAAAATGCAGAATGAAAACAATCTTGCTTGAATGGTGGTAGCTAATATTTGAGAAGAGATGTGGCCACTATGAGAACTCATATGAGAACATTAAAATGAGTCCTCCATGCATTTTTTAGCATAAATAAGTAAAAATAAAACCCTATACATCCAAAAACCTAATCCTAGGAGTTGAAGCATCAAAAGTCATGTGGCCCCCAATGGAGTAAGTTGGTACATCAACTTCCCGGGGTCGTAACTTTTACATACGATCTCCATTTTAGGCGCCTGATAGCCCATTGTAAAGGTCTATTCAAGGATTACACATTATGCTGTAACAATCTAACTTCATTTACAATGTGACTGTGGTGGGACCAAAAAATATTTTTTAGGGCCTCAAAACAACCTCAAATATTTAGGACTTGAAAAGATAGAAACAAACTGCCAAGATGAAAAATGTAACTACCATGATGAAAGTTGTATGTGAGCCAACTGGAGGAGGTGGGTGGCCACCGATATCCATATGGATCAATCCTCCCTCTTAGGAAGAAATGGTATCCATTATGTTGGTCTCTAGTGTGACCGTGGCGGGCACAAAAAATGTTGTTTAGGGCCTCAAAACAACCTCAAAATTTTAGGACTCGAAAAGTTAGAAAAAAAATGCCAAGATGAACAATGTCACTGCCAAGATGAAAGATATATGTGAAACAACTGGAAGAGGTAGGTGGCCATCGATATCCATCTGGATCAATCCTCCCTCCTTAGGAAGCAATGGTCTCCATTACGTTAAATTCCCCCATCATATGAGGAAATTTCCACTGAATTTGGTCCCGGGTGAGCCCCTTTCCTTGGTGCAGGAGTTGCCCCACTTTGACAACCTGATAAAGTTGAATATTTTGTTGGCACATTCCGTTGACCCATATTTCCATGATATGATCATTAGATTCATGTTGCATGCATTCAGGGTTGATCTCTATTGGTGTCAATTGTTCTGCTATCTTTGAGGTGTCCAATAAAGGTGGAAAGTATGGCCGAAGGAGGTCCACATAAAACATAGGGTGCAAGCAAAGGAAGGGGGGAATGTTGAGATCAAAATCATTGTCACCCATAACCTTGGTGATGGTGTAAGGTCCATAACAGAGTGGACGAAGCTTCCAACGTGGTCCTATAAGGCATTATTTCTACAAGTACAACCAAACTTTATCACCCACCTGAAACTTGTGTGGCACCTGATGTTGATCATGGCGCTGCTTGTACTTGGCATTGAACTTCTGCAAAATATATTGAACTTGTTGGTGGATGTGCTAGATTCATTAATGAACTAGGTGGATTTTTCGTCTTTATTTTTCGCATGGGACAATTATTCCTATGTGAATGCAAGGGGCAGTGCAACATCCATGGGACCCAATGGTTGAAATCCCAATCTTACCTGAAAGGGGATGTGGCTGGTTAGTTATGTATGGATCTGTTGCAAATATGCTGAACACAGGGAAGACTCTCATCCCATGTGCGTCGATTCTTGGAATTTTACATGGGAAAGATATGCATGATCATCCTATTGACGACATCAGTTTGGCCATCCTTTTGGGGATGGAAGGCCGTGTATTTGGTGAGATTGGTGTCTAACCACGACCAGAGGCTCGACCAGAATGTGCTGAGGAACTAAATGTCCCAATATGAGATGATGGTTTTTGGTATCCCAAAATTTACCCACACTTGTTCGAAGAAGATATTGGTAGTGGCCTCTATTGTGATTCTCTTCTTGCAAGTGACTAGAATCACCATCTTGGAAAATCGATCAACAACCATGAAAACACAGTCATTTCCATGCTTGGTTGAAGGAAGGCCTAGCATGTAGTCCATCAAGATGGATTCACAGGTCCTATTGAAGTGTCCTGCCACTCGACTATAGTGAGATTACCAAATCAACTTCCCTTGTTCGCTTGATGGAACACAAAGATGGACCAGATGGCACAACAACATGTCCTGAAGATGAAAATCGACGATGGTTGTGTTTGTGCCTAGCATATGGTAGGTAGTGGTGAATTCATGATCACTCTCTTAGAGTTGGGGCCGTTAGAAGGTCTCATGTCTGCATGAGTGTAGCACCATGGTTAGTGCTGCAACTGGAGGTCGAATGAGGTAGTCAATGATGCGGTTGGTGCTCCCTATCTTATACTTGATGTTGAGATGGAACTATTACAAATTTTGCACCACTTCTGATGGTAGTCATTCTACAATTTTCCTTGTGTCTGCATGAATTGGAGAGGCTTATGATCGATGTGGATGACTGTCTCCTTCCCAATAATGTAATGCCTCCACTGACTGTAGGCTTGTACAATGGAGTAAATTTATTTTTCATAAGTGGGGTACTTACAGATAATGTCTGATGGCCATGTGATGTCCATGTTGAGTGAAAACTACACCCACAACATATTCTTAAGCATCTTCTCAATCTCAAAAGGTTGTTGTAGGTCGGGTAATGAGAGCACTGGGGATAAGAAAAAGTGCTACTTCAAATCATCGAACATTTTCTATTGCAACTGGCCCCACATGAATTTGTCCTTACCACCTCCCCTGGTCACTTGGCTAAGGGCCCATGAAATGTGGGAGAATCCCAAAATGAACCTATGATAGAAATTGGCAATGCTTAAGAAGCTCTGAAGCTCAGTGAGTGTGGTCGGGGCTGGCCAGTCACGGATGACCTGAATCATAGATGGATTGACACTTACCCCATGATCATCAACAATGTATATCCTAGGTACTTGACCATGTTCATACCGAAGGATAATTTCTCCAAATTTTCATATAGCTTGTGTTACCGCAGAGTGTGCAGAACCTGTTGAATATTCTACAAGTGTTCTGCCCAATTCTTGTTGAAGATGAGGATTTCATCAAAATACACCACCAAAAAATAATTGGTGAAAGGCAACAAGATATCTTCCATCACGCTCATGAAAGTTGATGGGGAATTTTTTAAGCGAAAGTGCATGACCATCCATTCAAAAAAAACTTCTTGGACTTGAAGGCGATATTCCATACATTGATCTGTTCTATTGGGACCTGGTGGTGGAAGGAATTCAGATCAAT
Source organism: Picea mariana (assembly GCA_032191745.1). NCBI lineage: Eukaryota > Viridiplantae > Streptophyta > Pinopsida > Pinales > Pinaceae > Picea > Picea mariana. The sequence continues at coordinate 20,756 of JASDQU010711152.1, forward strand.
CTTACTGAAGTATTTATCCCCCTTGAGCTGGTCAAGAATATTGTCAATTCAGGGAATTGGGTACTAGTTCCTGATTGTGATTTTATTTAGGGCTTGGTAATCAATGTAGAGTCCCTAGGTACCGTATTTCTTCTACACAAGTATGATTGGGCTTCCACAAGGTGATGATCTTGGGCAGATGTGCCCCTTTTCGAGTAGCTCTCAGATATAACACTTGATTTCCTCTTTTTCTGACAAAGAACGATGATAGACTGACCCATTGGGAAGCAGTGCATTGGGGGTCAGATCGATTGAGTGCTTGACCCGATAGTGTAGAGGTACACCAATGGGTGAGGAAAATATATCTTTTTATTCTTCCATGACATTATCCACTTACTTATGCTGCATGTAGAGACATGCCACAGAGGCCATGGATGTGGCTGCAACCTTCCGCTCACTTTGAGCATGAATCATGAATAATACAAACTTTCGGGTCTGATATATGACCTTCTTGCATTTCTTTGCGAAGATCAAGGAAATGGCAGTAGATGGTACTACCTCGGGTATCTTTTATAATTTCCTATCCAAAGTAATAATAACACTATGAAGCCTAGACTCATATACAACATGATGTTTCCATAAATAAGGTTGGCCCCAAATAAAATCAAAAACTTCAATAGGGGAGACATCACACAATACCTCATCTTTGAAGGGCTTGATGCCGCAGGCCATGCGACACTGTTGGTTGATGCAGAGATCACTCCCTTGGAGGAGCCATCCGATGGTGTATGACTGTGGTTGTGGTGTTATTGGTAGAGCCAACCACTTGAAGACCTATTCTAAGATGAGTTTCTTCTGGCTACCATTATAAAAAATAAAGTGCAACAAAGTACCCTTCATCTAGATCTTTTAATGAAGGAGGTGCTCACGTTCCTTTGGTTCATCAGGTTTGTTGGGATGGACCTTGGTGGTGGTAGCAACGGTGGAACTAGGTTATACATCAATGATCCGTCTCCCTTTTTCTGGTTCCGACTCAGAGTTGGAACCCATATCTTATTCATAGGCTTTCACCATAGACACCAATGACTTCTTTGAGCGACATTCAACGATATTATTCTAGGGTCTCTTATGGAACTTCCACAATTTCCCAATGTCGTTCTTTGTCTTCCCATTGTCCTTCTTTATTTTCAGTTTGGAATGGTTGTCCTTACATTGTCCATCCTTTCTCTACCGATCCATGTGGATTTCGATGGCCACCCACCTTTTCCAACTGGCTCAAAACAATTATTTTGGCAATTTTGGTAATTTACTATTTTTAGCAGTTTTTTAGGTCCTGAACTTTGGGAGCCGTTTTGAGGCCCTAAACGACGTTTTTTGGGTATGTAGCAAATAAAAAAGTTCATCTTGAAATTTTTGTCAACAACTGTAGTCCTCAGATAGATCTTTCCAACGGGCTGTCATATGCCTAAAACAAATATCGTATGCAAAATTTATGACCTTGGGAAGTTGATGTATTGACTTACCCAAACGGGTCCCACATGACTTTTGGCGCTTCATCTCCTAGGGTTAGGTTTTTGAATGTATATGGTTTTTGACACTCATGTTTATTGTAAAAAGGCCTTAAGAGCCTCATCGTAATCATCTTCTTGCGAATGAGCACAGCCGTCACATCTCTTCTCAGAGATAAGTCACCACCATTCCAACAATCTTGTTTTCCACTACATTTTACAGTTTCAACTTATTTCCTTATTGAATAGAAAACTAGTTTTACTGTATCTCTGTTATTCTGTGTTAAGCATATGTTAATAATATGTAGTCATTTTGTTCTACTCATAAAATCTAGATCAATGGTATTAGAGCGGTCTGCTCCTTGTCGTCTTAATGCATGTCCCCAACGAGGTCAGAGTACAAAGAATTGGGTCTCGAGTTTGTTTCTCTTGAAGACCAAAGCTCTCGCACGCCCAAGCGACCTCTCATGGAAGGAGAAAAAAAATATGATGGGACATGAGATTCTTTCAAAATGTTGCTTGAGGAATCCCTCACACAATAGAGGAATGAGATGATGGATAGTTTTGCGCAAATCCTTTGGTGGCTACAAACAGGCGTCGCCCCCTTCAAGGTACAAATAAAATTCGATATTCTTGTATTTGAAGGTCAGATAGACACATATGGTGTAGATAAGTGGTTGAATCTACTAGAAGGGTATTTTTCTGTCCATAACTTTCAGAATAGAGAAAATATTACTTTTGCGCTCCTCAAAGCCGTTCCCCATGTCAAATATTGGTGGGAAAATTTCTGTGAGCAAAGGAAATAGAGGAACCCTCATTATTTACAGTCATGACCATCTGGGAATCCTTCAGGGATGCTATTAAGGAACATTACTACCCGGTTGGAAGTTATGATGACTTATATACCAAATGGACCACACTGCAGCAAGAAAGATACTAAGAAGTGCTAGAGTTCACAAATATCTTCCATATCTTGCGCAAATATTCAGAGTGACATCTAGTGCTCAAGTATCGTGGTTCTCTGCATAGATACATCCAGACCAAAATGGAATTTCTGGACATCTCATCCTTGGGCGCGACCTACCAATATGTCGTGAAAATTGAGCAGAAGATCAAACAAAAGATGCGACAATTTGGGCCTAGGAACCCCTCATAGCAAAATCCAGGAAAGGGCGGCCCCAACCCACAGAAAAAAGGATAGATAAAATATGGACAGTATCAGGAAAAACAGTCCAAGCCGCAAGCAAATAAGGACACCAGAAAGACAAAGAAAGATACCAGGAAGTGGTGCGACTTCCATAAGAGCACTTGGAATAACACTGTTGACTGCCGCTCAAAGCGGTCGTTGTTGGCTGAAGTGAAAGCCTATGAATCAGATGCGGGTTCTGACTTTGATTCATAACCAGAAAGGGGACGATGGATCATTGACGCAGAACCTAGTGCCACTATTGCTACCACCAAGCTCCAACTTGATGAACCAGATGAGTCAAAATAAGGAGAGCACCTCTTCCATTCATAGATGTGGGTAAAAGGCACCCCGCTGCACTTCATCGCTGATAGTGGTAGCTAGAAGAACCTCATCTCAGTAGATGTTTTCAAGTGACTGGATGTACCGACAACACCACACCCACAACCCTACACCACTGGATGGCTCTACCAAGGAAGCGATCTCCGGATCAACCAACAGTGTCGATTGTCGTACGACATCAATCCCTTCAAAGATGAGATGTTGTGTGATGTTGCTCCTCTCAAATTTTGTGATTTTCTTTTGGGCCAAAATTATTTATGGAAACATCATGATATATATGAGTCTATGCCTCATAGTGTTATTATTACTTTTAACAGGAAATTGTACAGGATATCCAAGGTAGTCCCACCTAGTGTTATTTCCTTGATGTCTTCCAACCAATGCAGGAAGGTCATCTCTCAAATGGGGAAGTTTGTCTTCTACGTGATTCACTCTTGGAATGAGAGAAATATCAAAACCACATCCAGGGTCTATGTGAATGACCTCTCCACACAATAGAAGCAAGTAGATAAGGTTGTCGAAGAATACTCATATATCTTCTCCTCACCTACCGGGGTACCTCTACACTATCAGGTCAAGCACCCCATCAATCTGAAACCGGATGCACCGTTGCCCAATGGACCGGTCTATCGCCGCTATATGTTAGAGAATGAGGAGATCAAGAAATAGATCTAAGAAATGCTCCAAAAGGGCCACATTCATCCCATCTCATCACCTTGTAGGAGCCCAATCGTGCTGGTACAAAAGAAAGATGGAACTTGGCAATTTTGCATTGATTACCGAGCCCTGAATAAAATCAAATTCAGAAACCGATACCTATTTCCCTGAATTGGTGACCTCCTTGATCAACTCATGGGGGCCAAATACTTTAGTAATATTGATCTGATGTTTGGCTACCACCAGGTCCCGATAGAACAAACAGATGTATGGAAGACCTCCTTCAAGTCAAAGGAAGGCCTTTTTGAATGGTTGGTCATGCCCTTTGGTTTGACAAATTCTCCAGCCACTTTCATGAGGATGATGGATGATTTCCTGCAACCATTCACCAATAATTTTGTAGTGGTGTATCTAGATGAAATTCTCATTTACTGGGAAGAACACTTGCAACATATTCAACAGGCTCTACACACCCTGCGGCAACAGAAGCTCTACTTCAACTTGGAAAAATGATCCTTCGACATGGACAGGGTCCATTACTTAGTCTACATTGTTGATCAACATGGCATACATGTGGATCCATCCAAGATCCAAGTCATCTGTGATTGGCCAACCCCAACCACACTCACTGAGATTTAGAGATTCTTGGGCCTTGACAATTTATACCATATGTTCATGTTTGGATTCTCCCATATTAAATGGGGCCTCAACCAAATAACCAGGGGTGGTGGTAAGGAAAAATTTTCATGGGTCCGGTCCCAACAACAAGAGTTTGATGATTTGAAGCAGCGCTTGTGCTCAACCCCAATACTTTCACTACCAGACCTATAGCATCCCTTTGAGATCGAGACATATGCTTCAGAATATGCTGTGGGCATCGTTCTCACTCAGCATGACCACCCCGTGGTCTATCATAGTGAGACACTATCGGACGTTTTCCATAAGCACCCTAATTATGAAAAAAAATGTACTCCATTGTTCAAGCCTTCCACCAGTGGAGACATCACATTCTTGGGAATGAGACAGTCATCCACACTGATCATAAGACACTATAGTTCATGCAGACACAAGGAAAATTACAGAATGACCACCATCAAAAGTGGTCCACATACTTACATCAATTCCACCTCACCATCAACTATAAAATAGGAACCACCAACTGCGTCGCTGATTGCCTCAATAGACTTCCAGTTGTGGCACTCATCACGATGCTACACTCTTGTGGCCATGATAACTCTAGATGACCCCAACTTTATGAGATAGACCTGGACTTCGCCACCACCTACCAAATGTTGAGTGCAAACGCAGTTGTCGATAATTTCCATCTTCAGGATAGGTTGTTGTGTCGCCTAGGCCATATCTGCATTCCATCAAGTGAACGAGCGAAGATGATTTGGGAATCCCACTACATTTGGGTGGCAGGAAACTTCGACATCGAAAAGACAATGACATTGCTACAGAAACATTTTTGCTGGCTGAAACTTCGACAATAGGTCAACAAGTATATCAAGTCCTGCACTGCCTGCGCTATTGCCAAAACGACCACTAAGAAACAGGGCCTGTAAACCCCTCTTCCTACTCCTGACAGGCCATGGGAATCCATCTCAATGGACTACATGTCAGTCCTCCCATCCACCAAGTGTGGAAATGACTGTGTTTTTGTGGTTGTTGATTGCTTTTCTAAGATGGAGATTCTGGTTGCCTACAAGAAGAGCATCACAACATAAGCAACTGCCAAGCTCTTCTTTGAACAATTCTGGGTACATTTTGGAATCCCACAAACCATTGCCTCAGATTGAGATAGTGAATTTTTCATCACATTCTGGTTGAGCCTCTGGTCACTGTTGGACAACACACTCACCAAAGCCATGACCTTCCACCTGCAGACAGATGGCCAAACCGAGGTCGTAAATCGAATGATCGTGCATATCCTGTGCATGTATAATTCCAAGTACCGTTGCACATGGGATGAGAGTCTTCCCTATGTCCAAAATAGCTACAAACGAGCCCTACATATCTCAACTAGCCACAACCCCTTTCAGGTGGGGATGGGATTCCAACCATTGGGTCCTATAGATGTTACACTTCCCCTTGCGATCACCTCGACCTACTCATTTACTGCTCCAACTGAAGCTGACAAAGACACCCGGTTCATTGAGCGGATCCAACACATCCACCAACAGGTTCAGGATATCCTACAAAATTACAATGACAAGTATAAGCAGAGCCATGATCAACATCGGGTGCCACATAAGTTTCAGGTGGGCAACAAAGTTTGGTTGCACTTGTAGAAAGAACGCCTTACAGGACCCCATCAGAAGCTTCTCCCACTTCTTTATGGTTTGTACACCATCACCAAAGTTGCGAGGGATAATTCTTTTGAGCTCAACATTCCTCCTTTCCTTGGCCTGCACCCAATGTTCAACGTGGACCTCCTTTGGCCTTATTTACCACCATTATTGGACACCTCAGACGTAGAAGAACAACTAACACCAAAAAATATCAACCCTGACTGCATACAACAGGATTCTAGTGATCAGATTTTGGACACACAGATCAAGGGCACTTGAAAACA
>JASDQU010711154.1:22397-38083 GCA_032191745.1 Picea mariana
ACCAACCTGGCGAGTCATTTAATTCGGGGCCAGCGCACCACTCTTGGTTCTCCGGACTAGTGAAGTCCAAATACGGTATTGGTTTCGGTGGAAGTTAACGCCACCTTTCCAGGTGCCTTCCACCACCTTTCTTCAACCATCGTGATCTCTTTTTCAGCACATCCCCTTCTCATCAGTCCTGCAATATATATATATTTAGAATATTATTTACATTCATCGACCTTTTTCACAAGGTCCATTCACATCACACATTCACATTTCTGAGTTTGCCACAATACTTGGCAAGTATAGTTATTTTTTTACAGACTGGGGGAAACAGGGTGTTACACCAAGGTCATTGTATTCCTGAATGATTTGTTTTATCTGTACGTGTAGATTTGTTTTATATGTTTGTTGTCAATATTTTTTTTAAACTCAACATTAACTTTGTGTGTGAAGGTTTACATGAAATGTGGGATGAGAGACTTGACATGGATGCTGGTGGGTTCCGCAACAACATTCATAGATTGGGATGACAACTCTCTGGGCATAATGGTTACCAGAAAGGTGAAGCCTCTATTTTAAAATATCTGTTTTTGAAAGAAATTTACTAAATAAACAACAATTCCTAGTTGCAATCAATCAATAAATAACAACACACTCATTATAAAAGAATGTAGTAAGTAAATAGAAATTTAATAAGTAAGTAGTAAGTCCTATCCCATAAATCATTTCGGAAGAAAACAATAAATAGGTCTATAAATAGTAAGTAGAAATGAATACTTACTAAGTAGGAATGAAAGCTTAGTGGAATTTCAACCTTGCAAAAACAACGACAACTGAAATTTCAACCTTGCAGAACCAATGAACCTGATGAATCAATCAATGAACTAGTGATGAATGAACCAGTGAACCATCGATGAATCTATGTGGACTTTGCCCTATGTTGGATGGTCCTGCAACTGAATCATCTTGCAAATATATAAGCAGAAACATACAATGGTAAAGTAATGACAATGGCGGTGGACGCCCAATACTGCCAAAATTCACTGCATACAATACCAACTTACCCTTCAGATATTGTCTGACTTACCTTGCAGATCTATTTCGCAATCGAATGGACATAAATTGAATGATATCAATAAATAAGTGCAGTATTGGCTTCACAGGTCTAAGATAAACATCTATGAACATTTAATATGTTGAAAACTTAAGCATTGTAAACATTAAAGTCATTGCTAGAGTCTTGGCCTTCGGCAGGGATTAATAAGAACATAATATACTTTCATATGTAAAAGATCCCTTTGACTGATAAAGTATACATACCCTACTCTCTCTAGATTTGAACTTGTGATCCCTTAGAAGAAAACACATGTTCTTAACCATTAGACCCACTCACATTGTATAAATAAATTAATTTGAATTTTTTATAATTTAGAAGGTTTATTAAATCTTATATAAAAATCAATTATTTTGGTTTATTTTTAAAGTGATTTATGTGCATGTGTAAATCATTATTCTTTTGAGTTATCATAGTAGAAAAGTATATGTAATTTTTTTTTAATGAATTCCTACTTATTATTGTTCACGTTGTATAAATATATCAATTTGAATTTTTTATAATTTAGAATATTTATATTTTTTTTATAATTTAGAATGTTTATTAAATTTTATATAAAAATCAATTATTTTGATTTATTTTTAAAGTGATTTATGTGTATGTGTAAATCATTATTCTTTTGAGTTATCATGGTAGAGAAGTATATGTAAACTATTTTTTTTAATGAATTCCTACTTATTATTGTGATTATGAATTCTAATAAAGTGATTATTATTAATCTTTATGAATTCCTACTTATTATTACTTATTACTGTGATTATGAATTCTAATAAAGTGAACAGTTATCGTCATTACTTGGATCAATCAATCAACTTATGTGTAATTATGTTTTAAATTACTTCACATTGTTTTATTTATTGTTATTGTTTAGCATTGCATCTCTATTATTATTAACATTAAAGTGTGTATGTACCAAGGAGTATATGTGTACACCATGTATGTACACATAAGCATACATATGGTTGTGATCTGAAAGGGTTCTTGAATCCTAGTTGAATACTTCTAGATTTGGAATGTGAGTCTAAGAAGATACACTTAACATTATTTAATATTATTTTATTATTTAGTATTGCATTTTTATTATTAGTTTTTGTCGTAGGTATATAGGGATTATAGCGATCGATAAATCGTTGATCTGGTATTAGATTGTGCATTGACAAGAAATATTTCCATATTGTCTATTGTTGGAACAAGGGAAGTGAAAACGTTGAATTTTATATAATAAAAAGTATCATGTTTGTCAAGATTTGATTGGACAACGAATTGGAGGTCTTATTGTTGCCTACGCTATTCCCAANTATGGTCTTTTTGAATCATATATTTTATTATGCATTGGTCGAAGGTGGATTAATGCTAGCATTAGTTCGAATGTTTCCCTTAGCATTTTCTGCGGGGTAGAATACATTCTCTACCATATTACTATGTGTGATTTTTTCTTTATTGTTGCGTGCTTCGAGAGAAGAGGTCTTCCACGCTGCATATTTTATTAAATGCTTACATAGGCCTACGCCCTTCGACGGTCCTGACAGTCTTAACTGTTTACCTAACATCTCTAGCAGTCTTAAATGATTATTATACAGATGCATTGCAATACAGTTTCGTTCATGTTCGACATCGTTGTTGGAGTGCTCGATCCTTGTTCGCTGCTTCGTTCCATGATTATGGTTCTTGTTTGATTCAACTTTGCAAAGTTGAGGTCCTGCACTTGTAGTTCAAGTTCTTCGTGGTTGTTCACTGGTTTGTTGTTCTTCAACTTTGCAAGTTGTTGGACATGTTGTTGCGATTTGCAGTTTTTTGGGGCTGAGCTCTTGTTATCCTTTCTTGACGGGTAGGTTTCCCTGTTCTTACTATTTTTCAATGGTGGGTGTCCCTGCCTCCAAATTCTATGGCAAACCATCTTTGTCTCTTCTCTTAGTTTCTGTTCCTGGAAACCATGTGTCTTGCAATGCATAGGGATTTACGAAAAGTAGTTGGGAGCCATCAGAAGAGGGAACTATCGGGTGGGGTGTAGTTGCAGGGGATGCTTTTATTCTATGGGTCGAAAAACTATGTTTACCTGTCCTCTTTCTGCTCAGTAAAGTTATTGTTTTCTTTATTTGTCTGTTTTCTTCTCATCTGCTATGGAGACTAGGCATGATTCGAGTTGAGAAGAAGAAGGTTGAAAGATACATACGGGGATTGGTACCATATTTTGCTTTCCTTTTTTTATTTTTCTAGCTTAATTTTTTTCTCCTGCTTTTCTCTGTTTTCATAGAAACTGAAATTATGTAGTAAACATCTTGAAAATGACAATTGAAGAGATGAAAGAAGTGATAGATGTTGAGTCGTATGAAATAGATACACAATCCATTATATATGACAACATTGACGTGGTTTTGCATAGAAATGGGCTTTTTAGATTGGATGCATTCTCCTATACTGTTGGGGATTTCCTTTTCGATACATTCCAAGTTCTATTGCATTTTCGCTATTCGTCGACTGAGCTGCACAATGGATTGATAGATTATTTCTTGAACTGTTTTAAAAATGGCGATGCTGAGACTTTGCAGTCCTATTAATACGAACTGGAATCTGATTTTCTTCGGCAGTTGCATGGAATACATGATGTCACTACGTATTTTTCAAAGATGCGGTTTTCTACATCTCCAGTTCTGCCTGCGCATGAGAGGGGACTTTGGGGAGATACATTTTGTATACGGTGGCTGTCTAACTGGCTGAATATATCAGTTGGAATTTGGTCATTGACAAGAAAAACAAGATATCTACTATTCAACAAAACTGCATCTGACAATCCATATTGCATCTTATTCCATGATGCCAATGCCCTCATTGGTCATTATGAACCACTGTTGTACAAAAAAATTTCCATATGCAATACAAAAGGTTCTCGTATCTACTTGTCTGTTATTTGCAAAGACCTTCAATCGCAATGGTTATGGATTTTGCATGGCATATATTGCCATGGCTTACAACTGGCAACAAACACTATGTTTAGCTGTGGACATAGTCTGTTCAATGCAATTTGTTGTTTGGTGGCAACAGAGTTTGATGTTCAGTTGCTGTGACTTTACACTGTACAGTCCTTTTGCAATGCAATTATAGGTGGCAACCAACAGGCTTTTAGGTGCTTGCATCAACACCTTTGCCCATATCTCGTAGAAAATATGTCAGCAGTTGGAAGTTGGTAGGAATACCTTGTGAGCATGGCGCTTCCATATGAAAAAGGGAATATGGAGGGTTGTAGATTCTGTTTGCAATGGTTGTCTATTTTATTCAGGGTGAATATCCAGGTGTGTTCGCCCTTGCCAGATGCCACTGTCCATTCCTGGGTTATTGATTCAAATTACGATTGAACAATTGACATCCTCTCGTTGAAAACATATACAACACTTATCCATTATGAAACTTTGATTGCACATATCGGTAGTTCAGGGTTGACTGTCCATGCCACCCAAACAACATCGAATTTGCATATGCATGGAATGATTTTAGTGAAAATGAAACTCCTCCTGGTTGCGATATGGGCAGACAGGGCTTGAACAAAAAAAACATGCGTAAAATTCTTGACAGTTGTGATGAAGCTATAGACCGCTTAGACAAAAAACGTAGAGTAAGTTATCACAATTTGAAAAAAAATGTTCGTCAAATTCGTGCCACTTCTAATAAGGTCACAGAAGCCTTGAACAAAAAACGTAAAGCAGTTTCTCAGAATCTGGGTGAAAGTGAAACACATCCCAGTTGCCACCAGGTCATCTTTCCCTTGGGAAAGAAACGTAGAGTAAGTTACCACAACTTGAAAAAGGTCATGCGTGAGAGAAAAAAATACATTGCTACCTTCCTTTTAGAGAGAAACTCACATATCACAATGTAAAGAAATTTATTCGTGCAGAACAGAACATAAACAGGTGTGATCACATATCCCATAATGGTGATGCAACTGTGCCAGTTCGTGATTTGCAACCAACACCATGCAGTAGTAGCAATGAAAACCATGAAACCGTTTCTACAAATACTTCCCTACGAAAGAAAAAAGCAAGAGAGAACTACATGAAACAAATCAAAGGCACTCCTTCCATTGCATGTGCAATTTGTGAACAATTCAATTTTTCAAAAAATAGTAATTCTTTCATGCTTGATTTGCAAGCAGAATACCTCCGCTTGACAGTGCACGATAAATCATTTTCCAGTGGGAAAGTTTGTCTTCCATGCAAATAATCACTTGAAAATGGAAAACTGCCATAGTTTGCAACCCCTAACTGAATAAGATGTAATACAACACTAGCAAATGTAAGTGCACTTATGGAACTGGAGAAGAGACTTGTGTCTCTACGAATTGCATTTGATCAAATCAGACCTTGGGGCTATAAACGACCCCAGATGGGCCTAACAAGATCAATTATTAATGTGCTTGTTCAACTAGATGTGAAAAAAGCGTTACCACAATTCATTAATAATACAATTACAATCGTTGTGGCTCTGAAAAGACGCTTGCGATACAAAAATGCCTATCAGACAGGAAAGGTGCATGTGCATGTTGTTATGAAAGCATTAAAGGAATTATGTTCCAGGGCCCTGTACAAAGCAGAGAACATTTGTATAAATGCCAACTGGAACAATGTTCTTGTAGAAGAACATGGCAAATCTGCAGACACTCTTGAAAATCCTAGTGATTTTGATGCAAGTGATGAATCGGAGAATGAAACACCTGTTGAAACATTGTTACATGGATTCACCGATTCACAGTGCATTCGTGACTTGCAAGACAAAATTGTCGAAATTGCACTTGCCAAGGGGCAACGTCCACTTGGAATATTCAAGGAAAAATACGTTGAGGAAATGAACTTTCCAACACTCTTCTATGGAGATCCACGTGGCACTGATATTACAGAACGATTAAGTTATCATAAAATAGTCTGATGGGGGCTGCTACATTCAAGCAGTTGCTTCTCCTGTCACATAACAAATTTGTTTTTCAAAACAATGTGCATAATAATAGAGCAAGCTATGTCCTTCATGTGGGTCCGAATAAGAAAAGGCCAGTTACAAGGAAGAAAGTTGTTCGCCAAGGATGTGAAGTACAAAGTAAACCTAGAAAAAATCCTGAAATCTGATATTGGATACATATATTTCAAAAACATCCGCACCTCTCCTGAATATTTGCAACAAAACAATTTTTTTTTTTTCAATGATTCGACAATTGGGCCCGCCAGCATTTTTTGTCACATTTACAAGTGCAGAACATTGTTGGGATCCATTGGTGGCTGCCGTATCTGATCTGCATAGGAACATGAAACGTAAAAAAGAAACCGATACACTGGAAAATAACGACATTGACTACCTCATAAGAAAAGACCCAGTGACATATACTCGCTACTATAGACATAGAATAAATTCTTTGAGACAATTGATATGCCATGATGAAACGTTTTTCGAAAAAATATTGGACTACTTTTTTGTGACTGAATTCCAAAATAGGGGAAATAAACATGACCACGCACTGTTGTGGATAGAGGGTGCACCAGTCTATGGAGCTGATAACAATTCAGAGATCAAACAATTTGTGGATAAATACATAACATGCAACACAGATCATTTGGATCCAGAACTTGTGAAAGTCCATAGAAATTACCATACAAGAAGTTGTAGAAAACGAAAAAACTTGCATTGCAGATACAAATTTCCCGTACCGCCAATGAGAGCTACAAGAATCATAGAGCCAATCAATCTAGAGGACAATGTTGTTGTTGAGAAATCTAAATCCTTTTTCGCATTTCTAGAACAAGAAGGATTTGACAAAATGATGAGATTTGATGCCTTCTTGACATAGGTAAATCTATGAGAAGATGAGTACATCCAAGCCATACAATGTACACTTAGGCAACCAACACTTTTCCTTAAATGAAAACTCTCCCATATTTGGAACAACAGTTTCTCCAAGGACATGCCAGTTATGTGGAAAGAAAATACAGATGCACAGTACGTGCTGAATTCATATGCTGCAACATCGTACTGTACCTCATATATGACGCAACTTGACAAATCTATGACAAGTGCATTCAGAAGAATACGCAAAGAACATGAAAGGAGTCATATTGATGCCATACAAATGATACACACACTTGGAAATACATTTCTTAATCTTCAACAAATGTCTGCTCAACAAGAAGTTCACATTGCACTTTCCTTTCCCCTCACTTGTAGTTCAACAAAATGTGTCTTCATAAACACATCTCCACTTGAAAAACACACATTTGTGCTTAAACCACTGGTTTTTCTGCAACAAGAGCCTAACAATTCAGAGGACATGGTATGTCACTCTATTATTGATTATTATGTCTAGCATCCATCTCCTATTAGGCATATTTGCTTAGCAGAATTCATATTACATTACAAAAAAAGTGGTGCAACCATATCAAAAAGAAAAAAACCCTCTGTCATACGGTTTGTCAAATACAATAAACATTGTGACTATGAAAACTATTGTAGAGAAAAATTGTTGTTGTACGTTCTGTTCGATGAAAACGAGGAGACATTAATACATAACTTCTCTACATGGGAGGCTGCATATGTTGCGTCTGAGACTATAGTGCACATCAATGAAGCTAGATTTACCTACAATGTTAATCCAACATGGGGTGATCTAGAAGTTGCACTTAATGACCTAGAAAACCTTGGCGATCATGATGACACATTCAAAAATCCAAAAACAACCAGAACTCCTTCCGAGTCCTATGACTTACAAGAGGATTTTCCTCGTCCTCTAGGGGCTAGAAGTGAAAAACGTATCAAACTTGGTTTTCAAGTTACAAAACATCCTTTCCTAATTGAAAATAATGAATACCACAGAATAAGATGTCTGTTGAATCACGAACAACAAACAATTCTAAAGGACATTGCTCTTAAAAAACGTTTGAACATGAACAGTCCTGTGCACGTGTTCCTTACAGGCAGAGTAGGAATAGGCAAGACATTCACAGAGAAAGCATTGTTCCAAATGATTATACGAATCTATGATTCAAACAATTCATCTGATCCTATGAAACCAAAGGTCTTAATAGTTACATACACAGGAAAAGATGCATACAATGCTGGTGGAACAACAAACCACTCTGCATTTTTAATGCCTTTTAACAAGTCATAGTTTCTTCCACTTAGCAAGGAAATGTTGGATACATTATCTAAGCTTTATGAGGAACTCTAATTTGTCTTTATAGATAAATCATCTTTGATTGGGAGTTGGTTCTTGTGTTCCATTGACAACCGACTAAGAAGCATAAAACATGTGCAGACGAAATACTTTGGAAACATTGACATGATATTCTATGGGGATCTTTACTAGGCACAACCAATCCAAGATTCTTTGATATTTGAACAACCTACCGTTAACATGGAAATAGTCACCCATGAATTCTAGAGAGACAATATTAAATGCTTTGAGTTGCATACTACAATGTGCCAAACAGATGAAACATTCATTGCAATTTTGAATAGAATGTGCACAAACAACCAAACACATGATGACTTGACCTATATCAATTTGAAGTGTTTACGGCATGCACCAACAGACCCAACATTTCCTTACCTATTCTACAGAAACAAGGATGTTGCAAAGAATAATAGCCACATGCTGTCGCTCATGCCTAGCAATGATATCATCATCAATTCCATTGACCTGGAAGAAGACAACCATGGAAATATGCAATGTCATGAACATTCAATCACTTTACCTTTGCAGCTTGTCCTCAAATTAGAAATGTTGGTTTAAATATATGCCTGTAACTATGATTCATAGGATGGCTTGGTGAATGGCTCAGATGGAATACTGAAAGGCTATACCAAGGCAAAAAAAGTGGATGTCCTTTGGATTAAGTTCCATGAACCACATATAGGCAAGCGACAAGCAAACAAGTTGTCTTATATATATAATTCAAACACTGGAAGCAATTGGACACCTATTATGCGAATATCGAAGCCAGTATCAACATCAACAAAGACAGGTCGACTGAAGATTCGAAAATAGTTTCCGATTAAACTTGCATGTGCATGTACAGTCCACAGATCACAAGGACAAACACTTGATAATGTTGCATTTCAGCTTGTTGGAATCCAGATACATGGACTTGTATACACATCACTGTTCCATGTCAGAAGCATAGACTCCTTGTATTTACTAAGTCCTCTCACAAAAGATAACTTCAAAGTGAAAGATAAAGTTGATATTGAAATGGAACGACCAAGGACCACAACAAAATGACAACTGCATTATGATTACCAATCCATATAGACAAATTCATTTGTATCAATTCTCTCGCTTAACACACACAACTTAAATGCACACATGGATGATATACTGAATGACTACGATATAATGCAATCCGATATTCTATGCTTGCAAGAAACACACATGGCATTATGCATGCAGAACAAACAATTCCCAAATCACAATTGCATATCAAGTTACATTACACATGGGGTTAGGATATTGGTGAAAAAACATGTACGAATTTTGGACTATATACATATGGAAGAAAAGAATGTTGAATTGTTGCTTGCAATTGTTTTTCCCATGAAACAAAAGTTGCAATATTGAATCTGTATGCTGCTCCCCATGCAACATTCTCCAACATAGTGCATGTTATTTCCAATGCATTGGCCCATTTCCATCTGAACGGACCCATTGTACTTGTAGGAGACTTCAATATCGATATGCTACAAAATACTGGCAGAACAAAAGAATTGGAAAACTACATGTGTAAATACAGTTTCCACTTTCTTTTGAACAACAAAGGCCATCTACAAAACGCACTTATTGACCATGTCTGGTCCAATGTGCCCATTCCTCAATACAGTATATTTGTCTTAGACACATATTGGTTTGATTATGATACAATTGGTATTGCACTTGAATTATGACATATACATCAAACTTATTGCAAACTCATATTTCTATGTTTCAAAGCATATTTGTATCCCTGATTTCTACACACATCGTTCTTGTGAGCATACAGACGGTGTTCTACTCCAATTATAAAATATACTTTGTGCAAAAAGAAAAAGAAAAAGGTACATCCTCCCAAAAACTATTTGTCACTCTATTCATCTTATTCTATTTCTTTTTTGTATATGTACATAGTAGTTGCCTTTTTCTTAACATCTGAACTTATGTTCATATCCTTTTTGCTTTGTACTTTTGTTGATAGAAACAGACAAGAAAACTAGACGACGCAAAGAAATCCTACTCAGAGACGTAGACCAATCCATGCAAAGGTGCATTCTTTTTCTGCTGTGTTCCATAGTAATAATTCTTCATTTACTTTCTCTGTGTTTGTCAAACTTGTTTGCAGCTATATTTTTATTTTTTTTGCATGTAGAGGCCACTACCCTGCACGTCCGCCATCGAACAGATGCAATGTTGAGCTAGCCAGCCCACAAGTCCACTTGTCAAATTCTATATCACCCAACTATGATGGCTATTTGCAAGACACAGAACATTAGAGACATAATGTGCAGCCCGCAAGTGCGTAATCCAAATAAGTGGCTAGGTATGGAATAAGGGATCTATGCATATTTGGTATGTAGTACTCATTTCTGGGAGCGCGCCAGCCCTGGAACCCGCGATACATAAATTGTACCCACGATACAGAAATTGTACATCGTCTATAAAATCTCAGCCACCCCGTAAGTTCGCCTGTGAATTTGTATATCGTGGATCTGTATCTGCTATTTGTAGAACACAGAACAATAGAGGCCTTTTTTTTTTACCCCTCTCGCTCGAGAACCCGCAAGTATGGAATGCGATATGGGTACATGGTGTATAAAATATGATGTTGATACTTTATAAAGTTATATATTTAGTTTTGCCTCTTTTCTACACACACTCATCTAGTAACCACAGAGTTGGAGTCGGATGGAGCCAAGTCGGCGATCCAAATAAGTGGCTAAATATGGAATAAGGGATCTGTGCATATTTGCTATGTATTGCTCATTTCCGGGAGCCCGCCAGCCCTGGAATATAATGTTGAGCCGATCAACCCGTAAATCCGCTTGTCAGTTTATTATCATAAGCTATTTGTAAGTCACTGAGAAATAGAGCCTCGGTTTTTATCCCACCAGCCCGAGAACCCGCGATCCAGATACTGTCAATGGTCTATAAAATGTCAGCCAACCCACAAGTGTGTTTGTCTATTTGTATATTGCGGAACTATATGTGATATTTGTAGAACACCGTACAATAGAGGCATTTTTTTGAGCCCGCCCACCCGAGAACCCGCGATCCCGAAAGTGGCAAAGTATGGAATGACATACCTGTGCATGCTCTATAAAATCTCATGTCCATACTTTATGAAGGTACAATTTTAGTTTTGCCTCGTTTCTACACATACTGATCTGGTAACCACGGAGTTGGTGTTGCATATGAATTATGAAATATGCACTGGCAGTCGAACCGAGCCCTTTGGTTTTCTTAGTTGAACAATTCTGACTCATGCAGTTTCAACATTGAACACTCAACAGTTTCTCCATGCGCTTTCAGACTTGGCCATTCCTTCCTTGCTTTCTCTTCCCTGTGCCCGTCACCTTCACAAGTGTGCATAATAAGAAATAGTGTTTATATATATATGTCTTCTTTCTAAATATTTAGTACTAACAGGTCATCGTGCAGGTACCGTCTAAGCTGTCATTGATGCGCGCAAGTCTCGAGAAGTTCTGCCATCAATGAAATTTTTGCGAAGGCTTTTCTTATCCCTTCCCAGTCTTAATTTCAAACACAATGGAATGTCATTCGCATGCCGTCAGCTTGCTTCCTTCATGAAACCTTGAATCTCTTCCCAGTCTTAATTTCAAATACCATGGAATTTCATTCACGACACCTCCAATCCTTAAATGTTCTTTGCCGTAAATGTCACCTTCGCACTTCAAAGTATGATAATAATTAAGCTTTACTTCTAACAGGTCATCATACAACATGTATAGATTATGTCATTAATGAGGAGATTTTCCATTTGCACACATTGAAGCAATGTTTCTGGGGAGTTATATTGTCTCCTTCATTTCTTCATTTCAAGCAGCGTCTGGAGCAAACCAACGTTTCCATAAAGTACTGGCACCAGATCTACAACAAATTTGTAGAGATACAGTGAACATCTTCCTCCCGATCTTCCCGTGCAGAAGAAGGAAAAAATATTTGTAGGGGAGGCGAAGCAGCCCGAAATTTACAGTGAAAAGATGGATCTTGACACTGATCTGGAAAGCATATTCTGCAACCTTGATCATCCCAGAGACGCAATTCAAAATGCCTGCTCAATGGAAATGGTTGATACATTAATTTTTTATGAAGATGAATCCTTCGTATTCCAGAGTGTTGTTTTTGAATCCGAATAAAAAAAATTAATCATTGAAAAAAGAGATGTAAAAAATAAGAAATTAAAACATCATTCAGAACTTGACCTTACCGATATGCAGGTGTCCAAAATATCTCAACTTCACATGGCAACTGGAGATGCTCTTCATGATTCCATTGGAGTCATTGAAGCCGAAAATGCTAGGCTAGAGAACTGGATTAAGGAATTAGAGGAATCTTTGTTTCCTATGCCATTGCATCACAGTTCTTTGGGAATAGCCATGCCTTCTACTACATGCACCCCTGCAAAAAATCTAAAAGGGTCCTCCATCTTCCTCGCATCCTGTAGAGGATATGTCGAGAAAAATATCAACAAAATAATGGAACTGATTAGTAAGGCCTGAGAAACATCACATAATATGGATTCCCTGGGGAGCAGGGCACATAACTTGCTCCTACTTTTGCAGACAGATTTAAAAAACGAAGAAAATTTCTATGTGCACACGGTCATCCCTTTTTCCTTTCATGTCAACAACATGCCAGAGGCAAGAAGAAGACAACATGATCTCCCTTCCGATAAATGACTCACTCAATGAGAATCATGCTGGAAAGAGAAAGTTAAGAACCTGTATCTCATCGTCCAATCATCTAAGCAAGCAATATCAAAGAAAGAAGCATTATTCACAAAGCTCACCAAAATAGACTTAGCAAGAAAGACAAACAACTTCTAGGACCCCAGCTTAATCCTCAACTCGTTGGCATCAACCAAGCAAGATTTCGATAAACAAGTTGATAATTTGAAGGCCTTGTCTTTAGAAAATTTTTATAGGATTCTTGAATATCATGAAGAAGAGGAGGACAACTAGCTAGTCCGGTATTCGGTATAGAATGGAGACATTGATGAAACTCTGTGTAAACTTTCAATTGATCTAAGCGAATTAGAAAATGAAGTTTTCAGCATTAAAATCCGCAATGACATCAACGTCTCCCCCTTGAGAAGCTATATTGAAGAGAACTTGAAGTGGATCACCGACCAAATCCAACATGGAAATGCGTAGTTCTTTCTTTATCAATCCAGTTATTCCAACTTTTCCAAGTAGAAAGCTATAGCCAAAAAATGATCTTCCCATTTCTACTTTTCATATATTACAATCTACCGTGTCCAAATTCTTTCCACAGTCCTATTTCTTGTACATATTTTTGTTATGGTCCGCAGGAGCCCCAATCCCAGTCTATATGGAAAACGCATTTGCATTTCCAGGGATATGTGACAAGCTATTATTTTTTTCATATATTCCAAATAAAACTATTCTTTTCTCTCCTTATATATTTATGTGTTCCTAGATTTTTATCTTCAACTATGTTGAATGTGAAGTCATTCTGTTTATTTTATCTCAATTCTCTTTTTTTCCTATGAATATTTTCTCCACCCGGGCCACTTTCAAAATAAAGTATGAAATAAATCACTGACTCAACTTTGAAATATCATATTTCATATATATATATATATATGTGTGTGTGTGTGTTTCTTTAAATTTCCAGAAATATGTAACACATTTCGTTATTTTTTATATAAATGTCATAAAATTGTGTTCACTACTTTTTTTGTACTCAAACGTGTAGAGAGTATGTCATTTCTTGTATCTTGACCACCTGTCCTTCATACTTTTGCCACAAAGGCCCTTAAAATTAAAATACTCCGCAAGTCCGCTTGTCAATTTCTATATCACGGAACTGTGGGTGCTCTTTGTAGGCCATGGAACAACAAACGCCCAATTTTTAGTCCACCAGCTCCACAACCCGCGATCCAAAAACTACCTCAGTATCGAATCAGGGCTCCGTGAAAATATGGAATGAGGCCTCCATGCATGCTGTATAAAATCTCGTCCCCATAATTTATAAAAGTACATATTTCGTATGTATAAAAGTAAATATTTACTTTTAAAAATTGCATATTTTCTATGTATAATTTATGGTCTCCGGGAACCTAAAATTTGATACATTTCAATTTCTTGTATCCACAAGGCCCCGTTTTAAAGAAAACTAATTCGGGAATGCTATTTATTTGGTCCTTTTGTCCACCGCCCTATGTAACAAACACTGGCACTATATTTTTTGTGCTTTTGCCCACCACCGTATGTAAAACCTATGTAAAGAAAACTAATTCACGAATGCTAAATTTTCGAGACATGAGCCCCTTAAAATTCAAATAGTCCATAGGTCCCATTGTCAATTTGTATATCACAGAACAACAGAACCCCAATTTTCAGGTCCCAAGCCCGAGAACCCGCAATCCAAAAACTGGATAAGTATGGAATGAGGGTTTCGTCCATGCTCTAATTTGGAAATGATATTTTTTTCTCTGCTTTTATGTGTTCCTAGATTTTTATAGAGAATATGTATACAGAGTTACGTATTTTCTATGTATAGTTTATGGTCTCCAAGAACCTATAATTTCATAAATTTCAATTTCGTGTGTGGATGAGTCCCTGTTTTAAAGAAAACTAATTCGGGAATGCTATTTATTTTCTCCTTTTGTCGATTGCCTTGTGTAACAGACATTGGTACTATATTTTTTGTCCTTCTTTCCACTAGCGTATGTAAAACCTATGTAAAGAAAACTAATTCAAGAATGCTAAATTTTTTTAACATGAGCCCCTTAAAATTCAAATAGTCAGCAAGTTTGATTGTCAATTTGTATATCGTGGAACTGGTGGTGCTATTTGTAGGACACAGAACGAAAAAAGCCTGCTTCTCAGGACCCCTGCTCGAGAACCCGCGATCCAAAAAACTGGCTAAGTCAAGAACCCGCTCTTTTAAAGAAAACTAATTCAGGAACACTATTTTTTTTCATACTTATGTTCACCAGCCTATGTAACAGACGTCAATACTACTTTTTTTTTCTTTTTTTGTCCACCAACATAAGTAAAAATGAAAATTATTTCGAGAATGCTAAACTTGTTTTAATTAATTATAAATAATTTTGTTGATAGAAAAATAAATTGTTGAGTTATTATTTCAATTTGGTTATTCAACATGAGCCCCTTCAAATTGAAATACTCTGCAAGTCTGATTGTCAATATGTATATTGCGGAACTCTAGGTGCTACTTGTAGGACAAGGAACAAAAAAATCCCTCTTTTCAGGTCCCTATCCCGAGAACCCACCATCCAAAAACTAGCTAAGTCAAGAACCCGCTCTTTTAAAGAAAACTAATTCGGGAACACTATTTTTTTCATACTTATGTTCA
>JASDQU010711155.1:4691-27076 GCA_032191745.1 Picea mariana
CACTAAACTTTGTTTTTAAGTTTTTCCTTCAAGAGTTTATTTAATGATTTTCTAAATTTATTTTTTAATGTGTTTCTAAAATTTATAATATTTGTTTTTTTTTTTAAATTCTTTTAGTATTCGTTTTTTAATTATTATTTTTTTCATATATTTATTTTATGTAAAAATGTATATTATATTTTTAATAATTGTTTTCAATGTATTTTGTTTTAATTTTTAATTTTTTATTTTTTAATTTAAAAAAACATTATTATTTTTTAAAATTTAAACGTTTATTATTTAAAAAATTAAAAAGAAATTCATGTTTTTTTTTTATTTTTTATTTTATTTTTTTTGGGATATTTTGGAATTTGTTTAGTACTGTATGGGGATTTCGGGTCATGATTTTTAGAATGTTATAATTTTAAGCTAGGAAAAAAGGTGTGCTATTGATAGCACCTCTTTTTGATTGAGGGTTGGTCTAAAGAATTTGGTTTCAATGTTATTGATTCTTAAGACCACAATTTCATAAAACTTGCAATTTTATGCATAGAAAAAAGGGGATTTTTGGTCAATTTTAAGGTTTTGGTTGGAATGGTATTGATTGTCAAGTCTGGAGGCTTAAAAAAATTAGTAGTTTTAACCTTGGAAATAAAAATGATGTTGTTGTTAGTGCTACTTTTCAATTCAGGGGTTGATTTGAAAGTTTGTGTCGACAACATTATGACATTGTTAAGACCATGGTTGCAAAAGGTGGCAATTTTAAACTTGAAAAAAAATGGTGCTACAAGTAGTATCACTTTTTGAAACGAGGGTTGATTTTGGTGTTTTTGACCCAAAAATATGGGTTTTTAGGGCTAGAGTTCTCGTATTGAGGTCACAGATTCCATCAATTCATTAACTATGTTTAACATATTAAGGATGTTCCTATCTAAGACAAATTCATCAAAGAAGAATGCATTAATGATCCAAGAAGAAAATGAGAAGACTCTCCTATAGTTAATGTGATAGGCCAACTTGTGGATCTTATGTTAGGAAAAATATTTATTCCTAAATACTTATATCTAAATAGCATGGCTGTAGATTTTTACATAAAAAAAAATATAATCCAAAACACCCTAGGAGCAACCATGAATGTTATGTCAAAACATACCATGCTTAGAATTGACCTAAGTGAAATATTGAGACACACACCTACTATACTCTAGCTAGTAGATAGATTAATAGTAAAACCTAAGGGATTCTTAGAGTATGTGATGGTTTCTATTGGTTCATGGGACTGCCCAATATATTTCATAGTACTATATTCTAAATCCAAACTCAATATGTACCCCTTAATCCTAGAAAGACCTTGGCTAACTACAATTGATGCATATATTAGTTATAGGGAAGGAAACATGACCATCACAAATGGTCAATCATAAAAAAAAATATTACTATATCCTTATACCAAGCCACTCATTGATACTAAAATACTTATTTGGGTAGAACAAGAGGAAGGCCAGATAAGAAACATTTTAAGATATAGTACACCCTCTCCTTACAATCAAAACAACATTGGCCATAAATGATATATATGAAGACACTTTCAAACTATATACAAAATCTATTTCAATTTTTTGTAAAAATTGAAGAATACTATGGCCAATTGGAAGAAGGATAATCTAAAAATTATGTTAATTTAAAAAATATTTATAGGAAATATTTACTCACTACTTATATTGAACAAGATGTAATCAAAACAATGGAAATATCCCCACCCAAAAATCTAAAAATCAATAGTAGTTTGATTATTTTCCAAGAATAACAATTACTAAATATCCTAAAAAAACATGCATCAACCTTTACATGGGATTACAAGGACATAAAGAGAACTCATAGAGGATTTTGTACATACCACATCTACATCAAGGATTAATATTCACACTTCAGAAAACCTCAAAGGAGAATGAGCCCTACCTGAAAAGACATGGTTAAGGAAGAGTTACAAAAACTCCTAAATGCAAGATTTTTTTGCTCAACCTATGATAGTGAATCAATTTCATCCTTCGTTATAGTGCCCAAAAAATAATGGAAAATGGAGATTGTGTGCAGATTAACTTGAGTTCAACGAGGACATAAGAAATGAACACTTTCCCTTACCTTTCATTGATCAAGTATTGGATGCCTTAACAAGTAAAAAGTACTTTAATTTAGATGGGTTTAGTTGATATAACCAAATACAAATCATCCATGGGGACAAAGAAAAAACCACTTTTACTTTCCCCTGAGGCACATTTTATGGTGTTCTTTGTTAGTAAATTGAAAGATGCAGAGAACAGACAAAATATTTTACTCAGATTTACTTCAAAAATGGAATATCTAGAAATTTTTCCTTTCTTTGGATAGTTTCAAGTCCAATGTTCTTTCTACTTGCAGACTTACAGATGAAACAACAAGAAGACTTCTTTAGTGAAGATCTATTTTTCAAATAGAAAGATTTTGTTTTCTTAACAAAATAAAATTTTCTGTTTTTTTTTTCACAATTGCAATAATCTTTCTTTCCTTTGTTTCTTATGCTTTGTTTCTTTTTTTCCATATCCAAAGGAGTAGGTTTCAAGAAACCAATTGCAGTGTTTTCCTAGAAACAATTGTTTTAATTTATGATGCAGGAGCATAAACCCCCCTAATCAAAGTGGAAATTTTGAAACCTTCCAGAAGGCATAGCGTGGAAAGAGAAGGATGTGATTTCCTCGAAATTCATGTAAAATGATAAGGTTGTTTATGTATTGTTATTAATTACTGTATTAAGCATGTTGTTAGCATATTTCGAGGGAATGATAAGATCTGAGATGATTTGATCCCTCTATTTGTTTTAAATATGTAAACCTTCAGGCGTTGAAAGAGGAGGCTATCACAATGTAAACTAGGTTGGGAATGGTCGGTACATGAGACTGCCCTTGTTTGTAACATCGAGATCGATTATCTAATAAAATTTATCTATTTTATGTAACCATGAGTTATGTTTCATGTGAATTTAATCTTGTCTGTAAACCATAATGAATCTATAGATTTGGATTCCAAATGCGTGTGTGAGGAGTGAGGTCTGATATCACAGCGTGAGTGTGCAAGTCCGAAGATTCTAGGAAATGTTGTATTCTAGTGAAGGGGATCCACCGTTGATCATGAAATTGATCAATGATGATCCGAGGTTAAATAGATATCGTGTAAGTGAAAATTCATCCTTGATGAGGCTTCAAAGGTGGTAATAGATAGGTTATCTAGCCTTGGTTTCTAGCTTTTGGTTCTGAGCGTGAATTAGATAAAGCGCTCAACACAGAAAGTGTTGAAACAAGACCTCAACTAACCTGAATCTTGTGAAGAAGGTGGAGCATCTGAAATGAAAAAGGATTGATGGATTAAGGTGAGCACCAAAGATATGAGTATGGGAGTTGATCCATGAGATTTTTTGGACAATATCATATCGAGACTTGTGATAGAGGTGAAGTTCTTATGAACTTCACGAAACTGATTTTTAAGAAGAGTCATTATAAGCTCATGGTGAATTCAAGGGAGACAAATTAATTTTTAATTTATTCCATGGATGACTCTTTCAATCCATTTCATGGGCCCATAACCCAAAAGTCCGAGGATCGAACTCATGGAAAAATTTGATTCAAAGGACCCCATAATCGGTCTCTGTCAAGTGGTATCATAAAGGATTTACGCCCTTTGGAAGGGATACAGAACAAGTACTCTCTTTGGTATGATAAATGTAGAGAAATTTGTCCCTTGAAGCAAGTTGAAGAACAATGAAGTTTTGCAATACGAAATTTGTAGGAAGAGGATAGTTCCAACAAAGAGAGCGTTGGGTGGAACTGTGAAAATGACAAGGTATCCATTTTTGAAGAAGCATATTGTGTAGACAAGAAGAAAAATTAATTGGATATACAATTACCTTGGTGAATTAATGCATAATTGAGGTCATGCCAACCAAGAAGTAGAAGAGATGTTTGGAGCACAAGATCTTGGAACAAATCTTGTAGGTAATAAGTTTTATGGTTTGAGATAATTCTAGTGAAAACATATTTATGTTTGCATATAGAATCAAGAAGAGAAAGGATATGGCAGTGGCCATTACATCCAGAGAAGTTGTAACAATGAAAGAGGAAGCAATCCCTCAGGTGAAGAATCTTGTTGTAGAGAGAATATTGGAAGTGAGGAGAACAATATAAGTTCTAAGAGGAATGTGAGTAGATGCATAAGCCAGAGAAGAGCATATGATGCTTAGAAGGTTCTAGAGGAGAGAACCAATGATACCCAAAGGTCAAGATCATGAGAAAATCTTGATGAGGTATTAAGTGGAAAGGTGTTGAGACTTGCTACAAGAGAAAATCTTGATTGTATCTCAATGTTGAGAATTGTGGAGAAGCTTAGTGATACATGAGAGGAGAGAAAGAAGACCAAACATTGAAGATGGAAGAAACAATGAAGACACATGATCAGGAGAGCATGAATATTTTCTACCCCATGAGTATGATGCAGGAGCATTATGTTGATGATTACAGTTGCATGAGACATCCTTTAGGATACAGATTGAGTGAGTCGGCATGTGAGAGAGCCCATGAGTTGGGTGTGCCCATGAGCTGGGTGTGTCATTGCTCTCTAAGACGGAGATGGAATGATGTGTGCCCCTGTGTAGAGAATATTCCCATGATATGGGTGTGTCATTCTCTCTAAGACATAGATGGAACGTTGTGTGCCCCTGAGTAGGGAATATGCCCATGAGATAGGGTGTGTCCTTTGAGATGAAACGATGTGTACCCCTGTGAGGGGTGAAGGAGCCCATGTGATGGGTTTACTGCTCTCCTATGTGTAGAGAGTTGAGACGATGTTGTACTCAAGATGATTCTCCTATGAGACTTAGTGAGATAGATATCCATTGAGTAGGACGTCCTCATGGCTGAGCACATGTGGACGTGATGCTAGTGGTTGAGCACTAGTGAGTGTGTGTCCAAATGATTCTCCTGTGAGACTCAGTGAGATAGAGCTCTGTTGATTTGGATGTCCATGTGGTTGAGCACAGGTGGACGTGCCTCTAGTGGCTGAGCACTAGTGGGTGTGTGAGATCCCTTGCTATATTGTCTAAGAGTTAGATTTACCTGTAACCCTAATTGTGATGTAAAGGGTACAGGTCGGCCCCACCATAAAGTGAAAGATAATTAATGTAAAAGATAATTAATATTGTAATTATTAATTATATTCTGAGTTATCGAGGTCGGCCTTGTTGTGCCAATAGACACCACTTTTGATGTGTCGGGTCTAATCTAAATAAAGGTGATTTCCCCATTGAGGAAACACAACACACATGTGATTTTGGAAATTTCAGCAAGTACAAGTTCTAGGGATGAAGTGTGCACCTCTCTTGGGCACTAGACTTCTTGGTTTTTGAGAGCACCCTTTTGTGTTCTAGGTCTATGGTGTGGGAGGTATTTCTCTTAAGAATATAACAAAGGATTGGTTGGGTTTTCTTCCCTTGTTGAGAAGGGTTTCCTGGGATATTTCTTGTGTTCTTGTGCATGATATTTCTTCTTGTGATCTTGGTTATTGCAACAATTGTTAATGGTGTAGCTGCATTTGGCTATGGTTCAAGTAAATGCTAAAGTTGAAATAAACCTCATGTTTGAGCTTAGCATAGTGTAAATTTAACATGGTATCGGAGCTTAGGTATTGAAGAACCCATTGCACAAGCATGTTCGACAACAAAGGTATTCCAATAGAGGACGAACACCTTCAGTAACCACTCACATAACTAGATCAAAGATCAACACACCGATGTTTTCACGTGGTAAAACCCCGACGGGGAAACATCCACGGCCATAACCAACACAACCACTTGGAGAAATTTATTAATGCAAAAGAAAAAGATTACAGAGATATTTTTCAAGAGAGTTTCTCACAATCGATCATCAACAAATGACCCTCCATGCTCTTTAAATAGAGATCATGGACCAATCGGGTGTTAATCCACAGATCAATGGCCGTTAAGATCGAGGAGACTATGAACCGTTGGATCACTTTGTGTCGGGAACATATCATGACCGTCGGATTTCGTAACTACAAATGCATACTAAAGAAACACGCTAAGAAACACGCTTTTACCTAACGACACATTAGACCAAGTAGAGCTTAACTAACTCCTAAGTGTCTAAATATCCTAACATCCCCCCTTAAGAAAAACTTGGGATAGGATTGAAGGATTTACAATAATGACACAATAGGATAAGGAAGGAGGAATTAGATCATATCCCCCCTTAATGACAACTTCCTGAACTGCTAACATAGATCGAAGTTTGGAAAACTTTGCTTCTGTAAGAGACTTTGTGAAAATGTCTACAACTTGATCTTCTGTAGGGAAAAAGAGCACTTCAATAACGTGATCATGAATGAGATTTATGATGAAGTGCATGTGTATCTCAATGTGCTTGCTGCGCTGATGTTGAACTAGGTCTTTGGAAAGCTTTATGGCACTGTGATTGTCGCACCAAGGCTGGTCGGATGTTGCCGCTGGAATCCAAACTTTGAAAGGATCTGTCGAAGCCAAAAGGCTTCCTGACTTGCATTTATCATTGCTTGGTACTATGATTATGCTAAAGAAAGTGGAATAACCTGTTGTTTGTTAGAGGCCCAAGTGACAGGTCCTAAACCAAGGCTGAAAATATAACCTGCAGTAGACTTCTAATCATCAGGGTCGCCGACCCAATCTCAATCAGTAAAACCAACCAATAAAGGAGCCCCTTGAACTGTAATGTATCTCGAACTGAACTGTACCACTGACATAGAGAAGTATCCTTTTAGATTCTTTCCAATGGCTTTCATGGGATGTTTACATATACCAGGCAACAAGACCAACATCAAAGGAAAGATCAGGATGGGTATGAGTCAAGTATAAGAGGCTACCAACTAACTGATGGCACAGGGTGGCATCAACTTTAGGAGAAGTACAGGTGGCAATAAGCTTGACTCCAGACTAGAAAGAAGAAGGGGATGGTTTACAATCATCTATGTGAAAGTGATGAAGAAGGTCACAAACATAGTTAGATTGGCAAAGAAAAATTCCTTCATTGGTTTGCAAAACTTGGAGGCCAAGGAAATAGTGCAAAAATCCTAAGTCTATCATTTCAAATTTCTTCTTAAGGTTGGTTTTCACATGGTTTAAAAGTTTTGAGCCACTACTAGTAAGGATAAGATCATCAACATAAAGGACAAGGTTTATGAGATGGCTTCCTACTTTCTTGGTATAGACATTAGGATCAGAATGACATCTAGAGAATCCGGTGTCAATAAGAAAGTTGTCCATTTTGGCATACCAATCTCGGGAAGCTTCCTTAAGAGCATAAATAGATTTCTTAAGGTGACAAACAAGGCTAGATTCATTCTGGACATAGGCAGGAGGTTGTTCCATGTAGATTTATTCTTGCAAATCTCCATGCAAGAAGGCAAATTTAACATCCATCTAATGGACATCCCATTTATGTGAGGTAGCAAGGGAAAGAACAAGGAGGATGGAATTCATTTTGGCTACAGGGGTGAAGGTTTCATTATAGTCAATTCCTTCAACTTGGGAAAATTCTTTGGCAACTAACCGAGCCTTGTGTCTTTCAACACTTCCTATGATGCATAATTAGTTTTGTAGACCCATTTACATCTGATGAGTTTTATTCCTTTTGGAAGAGGTACAAGATACCAAGTATCATTTTACATTAAATAATGATACTCTTCATTCATTGTTGTATCCCAATATGGATGACTTGAATCTTCTGCAAATGTCTTTGGATCATGAGTCTCTGAAACTTGATCCAAAAGAGAAGAGGCTCGCTGGAATTGCGAACGAGTTTGACGCTGATCTGAAGGATCACTGACAAGACCACCAACTGCTTCTCGTGTTGAACGAACCCATGTAGGAAGCGACAGAACTGGTGCTGGTTCAGGTTGAAAGGACTCATTTAAAGGAAGGTGAGCAGGCGAAGGTGGATTTTGATCCTCACTTTCATCATCTGAAGAAGAAACCATAATAGGAATAGAAGAAGGCACAAACATTGAAGACGGATCATGGGCCGAAGAAGGCACAATCATCGAATTAGGCTCGCAGGCTAAGATATTTTCATCAAATTTAACATCTCTTTTAATAATAATTTTAGTACAATGTGGTTGAAGAAGTCTATAACATTTTACATCTTCAGAATAACCAACAAACATACACTTCTCACTTTTAGTCTATAATGATTTCCTTTTCTCATCAGGAATGTGAGCCCATGCTATACTACCAAATACACGGAAGTGACTTACATCTGGTTTAATTTTAGTCCAAGCTTCTTTTGGTGTTATATTTTTAAGAGCCTTTGTGGGAGTGTGATTGACTATGTAATTTTCACAGTTGATTGCTTCCGCCCAATACTTTAGACTTAATCCCTTAGATTGGATCATATAATTAACCATTTCTTTTAATGTGCGGTTCTTTCTCTCAGCAACACCATTTTTTTGTGGTGTATATGGAATAGTGTGTTGCATTTGGATTCCCTATGTAGTGCAGTAACTTGTAAAATTATTGTTCACATATTCCTCTCCATTATTTGTTCTTAAATTTTGAAATTGATGTCTAGATTGCTTTTCTACAAGGGCCTTGTAGGCCAAAATCTTGTCAAAAACTTTGCTCTTAAGTTTTAAGAAGTAAACCCAAGTACGTATGGAAAAATCATTAATGAAAGTTAAGAAATACTTGCACCCAGAAAAATAAGGAGAAGAAAGTGGACCACACAAATCACTATGAACAAGCTGCAAGGGCCTGAGGTGTGCCAAGAGTCACGTTTATCAAAATTTTCCCGATGATGTTTGCCAACACAACCGGCACAAACACCATCTCTGCATGAAACAGGAGGAAGACCAATCACCATCTGTTGATTACATAGTTTCTGCAATGAGTGATAGTTTAGATGACCAAACCGCTCATGCCAAAGTTTGCTCAAGTCATCGCTATGTGCAACAAAAACTGACGAAAAAGACGATGAACCAAAGTTGTCAAATTTGTACAACCTGGTAATATCATCAGCAATTCAAGTTTCAAGAACACGCTTAGGATCTTTTAGATCCTTGATTACAACTTGGTGAGGTGAAAACTCTACGGTTTTACCTTCACTTGATTGAGTGATTTGATATACTGATAGAAAGTTACAAGAAAGACTTGGAACACATAATACATAATTGAAATGACCATTATCTACTTCAACTATTCCAGATCCTACAAAACTAAGAGATCTATCATCACCAACAAATATTTTCTTGGTGTTACATTCATTTAGAGCAGAAAATATGTCTTTATCCTTAGCCATATGATAAGATGCCCCCGAATCAATAATCCACTCATCAGAAGGAGTAGAAGTTGTATTGAAGGAGAAACCAGAAGCGGAAAGTGCATTCCCATGAGAAGAAGAAGAAGAAGTAGAATCAATACTAATGTTGTGCTTCTTCATCGCTGCTTCTGAAGTTGCCATCTTCTTGAAACATTTGGACTCATCATGACCATCTTTATCACAAAAGTTGCAATGTCTGTCCGTCTTCTTATTTTTATATTTTTCTCCTTTGTCACCATTAGGAGCTGAAGTTGTCTAAGTGGGCTTGGGACCCTTATGTTGCTTGTTGTTGTAGAGAGGATGTTTCTTCTTGGGATACTTTGGTTTATCTTTCTTCTAGACAACAAAGGCTTTGTTGGAGGTACCTGTAGTGCTGATCACTCCAAGTTGTAAAAGCTTACCTTCCTCTCTAATCAAAGCAACACAAAAGGACTCAAGAGTGGGTTTTTGATAATATTTCCCTAGATCCTCTCTCATGGCATAAAAGGTAGATAAAAACATAGAATATGCACTACCTAGCTTAGAAAGAATAAGATAGATGCAACACTCTTCCTCCATTTCTATCTCACATTCTTCACATAAAATTCTGAGCATTTTAAACTTAGATAGATAGTCTCCAAGGCAAGGAAAATCACTTGGACTTAAGGTCAGTACTTGATTTTTTAACTGTTGTTCTCGAATAAAATTGAGTTCACCAAACACAGATTCAATCTTTTCCCAAGCTTCATTGGGGTCATCAATTTATTTAAGGTGGAACCTTAAATTAGGAGAGATGGAAATTTCAATTAGTCCACGTGCTTCATCACTCCTATTAGCCCATTTTAATTTCTTGTCATCATTAGTGGGTGCTTTTTCCTTTCCCAAGGTAATCTGGTACAAGCCTTTACTTCTTAATAAATCTTCCATATGAGATTTCCATTGGAAGTAGTTGGTGCTGGTAAGAAAGAGATTACTTGTAGGAGCCATATTAAATATGCAAATAATATGGATTTAAAAACTAAAACTAGTGATCTGGATGGAAAGATCTCAAAAAATTGTGCGATTTTAAAAACAACGACACTGAAAATGGACTTCGGATGTGAGAGTTATGCCATTTAAAAAAAATGCATAAACGATAACCAAATGACCACATGATAGTGTAAGTTGCTTTATGAAGTGACCCACTTTTATAAAGAGAATTGGGGATCACTTTTACAATGAAGTTACTTTATAAAAGAAAAACTGCATGCAAAAGAAATAACTCTAAAATAAAATATTAAAGCTACTTATAGTGATTCACTTTTATACTTGAAGTGAAATACACTTTACAATTTGAGCATGAACTTTAAAAAAAAACCGTAACAAAAGAGAGACTTGAACTCAAGAACTCTTACTTAATAAGACAAATTTTAACCAAATGGTCTAGCAAAACATATTGTATTTTTTTAGGAGGAGGATTGTTGTTGTTATAAAAAAACTATTTTCACACAAGGAAAAAATTTCGCTTCTTGATGACAACAAGGGTTAGATCTCGATTAGCTTACTCGGAAGATGCACCTTTTCCTATCTGTTTCTGATTTGCCGAGATCGCATAGGGCACAGGGAAAAGAGAATACACATATCTAAAATAGTAGCAATCTGGAAATAAATAATACAAAACCGAAATAAAACCAAAATGATACTCTGCAAAAATTTAACAAATGCGTATTCAGGCTTTATACCTCTGGATCTGACTGAAATGGTCGTATCTTGGGAAAACATAAACCTTTCGAGTGAAACAAAAAGTGTTCCTAAATAAAATGAGTGCTACGGACGCAATGGAATAGTCATATCATCCCAAAAATGTATGAAAAATTACATAAAATGGATATGAGGAAACCAGCTTCATGATCTCGATCTATAATGAGAGCGGGTCTTCAAACATGCTCTGATACCATGTTCGAAAACACATGTATTCCAACAGAGGATAAACACCTTCAATGACCAATCACATAACCAGATCAAATAACAACACACCGATGTTTTCACGTGGTAAAACCCCTATGGGGAAACATCCATCGCCCCAACCAATGTAGCCACTTGGAGCAGTTTATTAATGCAAAATAAAAAAAATTACAGAGAGATTTTACAAGAGAGTTTCTCAAAATCAACCATTGACAAATGACCCTCCATTCTCTTTAAATATAGATCATGGACCAATCGGGTGTTAATCCATATATCAATAGCCATTAATATTGGGGAGAATATGAACCGTCGAATCACTCTATGTCGGGAACATATCATGACCGTCAGATTTCCTAACTACAAATGCATACTAATGCATACTAAAGAAACACACTAAGAAACACACTTTTACCTAACGACACATTAGACCAAGTAGATATTAACTAAATCCTAAGTGTCTAAATATCCTAACAAAGCATCTACCAGTCATCCTCTCACTTTTGCAGAATCGTACGACCCTCCTAGGGTTTCTAGAATATCCGTACGACCCTCCTTTTTCGAGGTATTTCAGCACCTTAAACTTGGACGTTGGGGCTACAAATTATATGGGAGTGTATGACCTTCCTCAACACACCTCTAGTAAGGTTTAGATTGCATTTCTGAGCATTTTGGACTTTTTTCCCTAGGGTTTCTAGGGTTTCATAATTTTCTATAGAAATTTCAGAATTAGGGTTTTCTACAACTCATTGAAGGAGTTTCTCAGCTCATCGGTGTTCTTCTGACTTTCAAGGCTTATTGTTGGCAGTCATAAGACAAACAAAACCTAAGGTTTCTAGCCTAGCCTAGCCGTTAGGTTTTCTAGCCCAGTTGGCAAGGGTTTGTGAAGAATCTAAAATATGATGAACATAACTATGATGGGAGATAAGCTTGATGGATCAAGCAAATACAGTTCCTGGAAGCCAAGACTTGAGAGAGATGAAGACATCGAAGAAGAATCCTTCTTATTCATCTCATCACTCTCAAGTATGGTTCCTACTAATGATGATATCTCGCTAATTGACAGTGGTGCCTCCAGGCACATGACCGGTTTTAGAGATCACCTGACTAATATTGTTGAGAAAGAGACCAATATACATGTTGTCCTTAGAGACGATGCCAGATATAATGTGAAATGGGTTGGAAATTCTACCTTCCAACTAGATTCTGACTTGCATCTTCAACTAAGTGAAGTACTATATGTACCTGGGATGAAGAAGAACCTTGTCTCCATTATGCCTTAGAAGACAAAGGCTACAAGGTTACCTTTTCTGAAGGAAAATTTCTTCCATGGCACAAGGACTCACATATAAATTCTTCCAAAGAAATTGGTGTTCGAGAAATAAGATTATACAGATTGACCATCAGACCAGTCTAGGCCCCGTTACATGATACTATCATCTTGAGTGAGGTATGGAATACGATACTTGCTCACATTCATTATAGAGATCTTCCAGCTCTAGGGAAAATGGTAACAATCCTTCTAAAGATACAGATTCAACATAAAGGTATTTGCAGAGGTTGTTCCCTTAGAAAGAATGTCAAAGGGTCCTTCTTGGGTAGTGACAATAGATCCAAGGAAATCTTTGACTTGATATATTCAAATGTGTGTGAGCCAATGACTGTTGCCTCCTGAATGGATATTTGTACTATGTACTCTTCATAGATCACTCTTGAAAAACTTGGATTTACTTCCTGAAGAAAAAGGATGGATTCCTTGAAAAATTTCAAGAATTCAAAGCTCAGGTTGAGAACCTTACCAGAAGAAAGATCAAGGTACTAAGATCAGATAACGGAGGAGAATACACCTCCAAGAATTTCAACAATTTCTATATTGAAGCAGGGATCAAGAGGGAGTACACAGTTCATTAAAACCCTCAACAAAATGGGGTTGCATAGAGGAAGAAAAGAACCATCATCAAGGAAACCAAAGCGATGATACATGATTAGAGTCTACCTATGAATTTGTGGGCATAAGCATGCATGAAAACAATATATGTTCAGAACATGATTCCTCCCAAGATTTTGAAGAAAATAACTCCTAAAGAAGCCTTCACCGGAGTAAATCATGAGATTGGACACTTCAGGATATTTGGGTTCCCAGTATATTTTCTTGTACCCAAAGAGAAGAGATCGAAGCTAGACCCTTCAGAGAAAAAGGTTACATTTTTGGGATATAATGGATCTTCGAATTCATATCAGATCTACATCCCTAGTCAGAGACAAATTGAGATAAGTGGAGATGTTATATTTGAAGAAGAAATAACCTTTCAAAGATCCAAATAATCTCAGATGGAGATCGATAGTGAGACAATACCTTCTCCCTCTTCAGCAGTTCAGAGGGAGACAAACATTATTCCAGTTGATCCAATTATTCCAGCTGATCTAGTTGCTCCAGTTGATATCCCCAGAGATATTGTAGTAGGGCATAAAAGGCCTTCTTGCGCTCGAAAAACTCTGCAGGAGGTAGAGGGACATGAAGCCCCTCAAGGCACATCCCAAGAGAGATAGAGACCAAAGAGATTTTCGAGCTACCTTTCAGCCATGAGACACATCATTGATTCTGAGCCTTCTTTTCATGGAGAAGCTACAGGTGAGTAGGTATGGAAAGATTCCATGACAAAAGAATATCAGTCTATCTTGAAGAATGATGTATGGGATATTGTTTCGAGACCAGAAGGGAAGTCTATAGTAACTTTCAATTGGATCTATAAGATCAATCATGTAGTCGATGGAAGTATCGAGAAATACAAAGCGAGATTTGTAGCCAGAGGATTCTCACAAGTAGAGGGAGTTGACTATGATGAGACATTTTCTCTAGTATCCTGATACACATCCATCCGTACTATCATTGCACTAGCTGCATCCATGGGTTGGAAACTACATCAGATGGATGTAAAGACATCCTTTCTCAATGGTGATATTGAGGAAGAATTTTATATCGATCAACCAGAAGGATTTGTGATACACAACGAGAAATCTCATGTGTGCAGGTTGAAGAAATCCTTGTATGGACTAAAGCAAGCACCTCATGCTTGGTATGGGAAAATGGAAGGATTCTTGATGAGTTTCGGTTCAATAAGAGTGTTGTTGATCCAAACCTATATTACCATATTGTTGGTAATGAGTGCTTAATCTTGGTCCTATATGTGGATGAACTATTCCTCACCAGTTCAGAAAGACTTATAGCTAAATGCAAGCAAGCATTGACTACTAAATTCAAGATGAAGGATCTGGGTATGATGCACTACTTCTTGGGACTAGAAGTATGGCAGAGGACTAATGATATTTTCCCGAGTCAAGGAAAATATACAGTGGAGATATTAAATAAGTTCGGTATGACAGAGTGAAAATCCATGCCTACACCGATGGTGATGGATTTGAAGAAAATGAATGATGCTTCTACTGATTCAGGCGATATTGATCCACATTTGTATCGACAACTGATTGGATAATTTATGTATCTGGTTAACACAAGACTTGATATATGCTATGCAGTGAATTTACTTAGCCAGTTCATGATTAAGACAAGACAAACTCACTGGATAACAACGAAGCATGTATTGAGATATCTACGAGACACAGTTGGAGATGGCATGAGATATGCCTCCAGTGTAGAGTTGAGCTTGTAGGGATATGCCAATGCAGATTGGGCAGGGAGCATAGTGGACTGGAAGAGCACATCCAGTTGTTTTTTTACCTTGGGGTATGCCATGGTTTCCTAGTGTAGCAGGAAACAAATATCTGTGGCTTTGAGTACCGCAGAAGCAAAGTATATATCCTTGAGTGTGGTGGTCCATGAGTAAGTGTGTCTTCACAAGCTCTTGACAGATTTATTTGATCATTAGATGGATCCCACCATTATTCATTGTGATAACTAGAGTTGTGTGAAGCTCTCTGAGAACCATGTGTTTCACGATATATTGAAACACATTGAAATAAAATATTATTATATTAGAGACATGGTGCAGAGGAAAGAAATACACGTGAAATACCTTCCTACACATGAGTAGATTGTATATATCTTCACTAAACTGCTTGCCAAGACGAAGTTCGAGTAATTTTGTGCGAGACTTGGCTTGGTGGAGAATGCCTCCCTAGCCAAGAGGGAGTTTGATGATTACAGCTGCGTGAGACATCCTCCAGGATACAAACTGAGTGAGTCGACTTGTGAGAGTTCCCATGAGTTAGGTGCGCCCATGAGATGGGTGTGTTGTTCCTCTCTGAGATGGAGATGGAACATTGTGTGCCCTTGTGTAGGGAATATGCCCATGATATGGGTGTGTTATTCTCTATGAGATGGAGATGGAACATTGTGTGCCCCTGAGTAGGGAATATGCCCATGAGATAGGGTGTGTCGTTAGAGATGAAACGATGTGTACCCATGTGATGGGTGAAGGATCTCATGTGATGGGTTTATTGTTCTCCTATGTGTAGAGAGTTGAGAAGATGTGGTACTCCAGATGATTCTCCTGTGAGACTCAGTGAGATAGAGATCTGTTGAGTAGGACTTCCCTATGCCTGAGCACAGGTGGACGTGATCCTAGTGGATGAGCACTAGTGAGTCTGTGTCTAGATGATTCTCTTTGGAGACTCAGTGAGATAGAGATTTGTTGATTTGGACGTCCCTATCACTGAGAACAAGTGGACTTGCCCCTAGTGGTTGAACACTAGTGGGTGTGTGAGATCCCTTGCTATATTTTCTAAGAGTTATATTTACATGTATCCCTAATTGTGATGTAAAGGGTACATGTCAGCCCTACCATAAAGTGAAAGATAATTAATGTAAAAGATAATTAATATTGTAATTATTAATTGTATTATGAGTTATTGAGGTCAACTTTGTTGTGCCAATAGACACCACTTTTGATGTGTCCAGTCTAATATAAATAAAGGTGATTTCCCTATTGAGGAAACACAACACACATGTGATTTTGGAAATTTCAGCAAGTACAAGTTCTAGGGCTGAAGTGTGCACCTCTCTTGGGCACTAGCCTTCTTGGTTTTTGAGAGAAACCTTTTGTGCGCTAGGTGTATGGTGTGGGAGGTATTTCTCTTGAGAATATAGAAAAGGATTGGTTGGGTTTTCTATCCTTGTTGATAATATTTTCCCGGGATATTTCTTTTGTTCTTGTGCATGGTATTTCTTCTTGTGATCTTGGTTATTGCAACAATTGCTAATGGTGTAGCTGCATTTTTATATGGTTCAATTAAAGGCTAAAATTGAAATAAAACTCATGCTTGAGCTTAGCATAGTGAAAATTTAACACATTAACCCCCCCTAATCAAAGTGGAAATTTCTGAACCTTCCAAAAGGCATAGTGCGGCAAGAGAAGGATGTGATTTCCTCAAAATTAGTGTAAAATGATAAGGTTGTTTATGTATTGTTATTTAATTACTCTATTAATCATGTTACTGATAGATTTCGAGGGAATGATCATATCTAAGATGATATGATCCCTCTATTTGTTTTAAATATGTAAACCTTTAGGTGTTGAAATAGGAGGAGGTCGCCATAATGTAAACTAGGCTAGGAATGATCAGGGCCTAAGAGTGCCCTTGTATGTAACATCAAGCTCAATTATCTAATAAAATTTGTTTATTGTATGTAACCATGAGTTCCATTTCCTGTGAATTTATTCTTGTCTCCAAATCATAATGAATTTATAGATTTGGAGTCCAAATGCATGTGTGAGGAGTGAGGTGTGATATCACAATGTGAGAGTACAAGTGCAAAGATTTGAGGAAACATTGTATTTGAGTGAAGGGATCCACCGTTGATCATGGAATGGATCAACGATGATATGAGGTTAAACCAATATCATGTAAGTGTAAATTCAAACTTAATGAATCTTTGAAGGTGGTAATAAAAAGGTTGGCTGGCCCTGGTTTCTAGCTGTCAATTTTGGGCGTGAATTGGATAAAGTTCTCAGCGAAGAAAGTGTTGAAACGAGACCTCAATAATACTTGAGTCTTGTGAAGCAGGTGGAGAATCTGAAATGATAAAGGATAGGTGAATGAAGGTGAGCACCGAAGCTATGAGTACGGGAGTTGATCCACAATATTGTTTGGACAATACAATATCCAGACTTGTGAGAGAGGTGAAGTTCCTATAAACTTCACGAGAATGATTTTTAAGAAGATTCATTACAAGCTCGGGGTGCATTCAATGGAGAGTATTTGAGTTTTAATTGCCACCATGAATGGCGTTTGCAATCCATTTCATGGGCCCATAACCCACAGGTCCGAGGATCAAACTCATGGAACAATTCGATTTGAAGGACCCCATAATCGTCCTTCATCAATTATTGAAACCTTTCTATGGACACATTGGCGTTGAAACATTTTATTAAATATCTCATGCAAAGAGGCCAAAGAATGACTTTATAATATTTTTATCTTTCAAATAATTTGTACACGATCTAGAAAAGAACCATGCATTGCAACTAGATAGTGATGCAAATATGAAACATTTCCCAAATCAATAGTTTTATAGAAAATATTTTGCATCTCAAAGTTGAATTTATAAGTCTTGCTAAGATCACACAACCTTTGAGACATAAATAAAGTTGAAAAATGATTAGTATATAAGGGAGCCATTCCATAAAACTCTCTAGCAGTAGCTTCCTATAATGCAACAACAAGTTTTTGGCTATGAAAAGTTTTCATTTTATTATCATGTTTCATTCCAAGCAACCAGTGTCTGAGAATACCTTGGAATCCCCATATTATTCTATAAGCAAGTTCCTCCCAAGTTATTTCATATTTATGAATGCCTTTCTGAACATTACTCCATCCTTCCCAGTACGCAATAATATCCACAATGTTTTGAGAAGAAACAAAATCAATATTGGTGATAGTGATATTATAAGAATAAGAAGTGTTTAGTGTGTTGACATTAGGAGTTAAAGTAGAGGGAAAATATTCTCGTTTATCTCTTTTAATTTGCAACCAGATTTTATATGATTGTTCATTTTCAACAATACATTATGGAGCTTCTTATAAGTAAACAAGACTTTCTTTGTGAATTATGAACCTAATTTTATATTCATCAATAACATTAGGTTCTCTAGTCTATCTTTTTCCTTCTCTAGATTGCATCATAAGAACTTTTCGTTCTTCTATAATTTGTTCCCATTATTGAACTTCTTCTACAACATCATCATAACCATTTCTACTTTTTTATTTTATTTTATCTAAATATTTTTGAGTAACATCTAGAATCAGCTTATTCAATCTATCACTCCTTAATTTTGAAACTAAAGAGTTTTCTTTTTCAAAAGGATCAAATCATTCTAGGTAATTTTCACACTTAAAATGTTTCTCTTCTTCTAGGGTGATGTTGGGCCCTTTGTTTTGATGAATAGAAGTTGCACAAGTTATGTTGCAACTTCATTTTAGCGAACAGAAGTTGTGCAAGATGCTTAGAAGTTGGACAACAAACTAAAGGAAGAAACATAAAGCGGTTGGAAGGACAATGCAACATCAGTTTTGAAGAAAGAAGTTGCAACAAGATCAAGAAGAAGAGATAACTCTCGGGTTCTCAACCAGAAGACCTAGATCGAATTATATATATGGGATCGATATGATTGTAATAGGGTTGTTGTTATTGTTGGTTGTTGTCGGGGTTGTTGTTGTTGCTAGAGTCATTGTTGTTATCATTCAGATTGTTAGCTTAGTTGAGCCTTGAGATCTGGGTAAGAACCATACTGTCAATGTAATAAAGTTATGTATTTTTGTAGAGTTGGAAAGAGAAAGGGACTGAGATAACCTTGTCTCACACTAGTTGGGGAGTATCTACTGATTATTTGTATATGTGACTCAAGCTCTGAGAAGAACCTGGTATGCTAATACAATGGGAGACCCAAAATTTGAATATATCTTGTGTATTTAGTCTTCTGATTCTCTTGAATGATACTATGTATTATCTTTTTTGTCTGACATGCTTAATTGCTTCCTTGTGAATGGAAACACAACTCTGTTTATTTATTCTCAATTAGGAAATGTTTAGAGTTGCTATCGGTTTAATCTATCTTGCGCAAGACTAACATGAATCTTGATACTTCAAATATTTGTCTAAGTATTCTCCTTACCCTTCCCTCTCTTTCTTGTATTGGTAGCGCTTCGAGTGAGACTTCTTCCCTCCCAGGAAGATGAAAATTCCAGCGCTCTAGACTACATTGGTACCTTTTGTTGGTAAATGTAAGAGGACCATGGTCTAATCACTATTGTGCCAAAAAAATGGTTCTGTTGTCGGGACCTATGCTTTAGAAGGGAACCTGTAAGGAGAATGATTTCGTGGATCTATAGATATGATATTCGACAATGGTGGGAACAAAATTGTGATGCCTTTATATGGAAGTAAGTGAAGGTATGAGGTAAAAGCGTGAAGGCTAGAATAGATTATGTATTTTATTCTGAAAGATCGAGTGACCAGTATGATATATTCTGGGTAAAATTCCTGGAAGAACGATTCCATTAGATAGATTAGGTACAAGAAGTTATAGAATTCAAAGAACACATCAAGAAGACCTGTACTTGGGATATAGAGAAGATCGCATCACTTCATCAGCTAGATCACCAGATTACAGGAGTAGTTGATTTCTGGGTTAACACCATTTTGAAAGGATATATAATTGAATTCACAACTGAGAATCAACAATATTTTTCACGGGTGGAAAAAATTTCAAGAAAGGTGCACGCCAAATATTGTTGAGGGAAATTCACCTATGGATCAAAGAATTATTGATGGAGGAGGGGATGATAACTATTCCCTCGACTGATATGGCTGCCTAAAAACCTACACTTGGGGTAGGGTTATTTTGGGGTAGGATCATGACCTGAGAAGGGGAAAGGGTTATTTGAAATATGGGGGAAAATCAAGAAACAAACGCAAGAAATCAGGGAGCCTTGAGGAGAGCTGCCATAGTTGAGAAGTGGTGGCACAAAAAGGTAAAGAAAGAAAAAAAGTAGTCTGAGGTGTTGCGGAAAGAGATCGGATCAAGAGGAATAGATGAAAGAAAGAAGGAAGAGTTGAGGAAGGTAAGAAGACAAGAAATACTGGCCAATCAAAGATTACAATAGAGAGAAGCGTAGTGAGGAAGGAGTCCTCAGGTGGGTGGACGAGAAGAGGAGTGTGGAGAAGCAGGGGAAGATGAAGTAGGTCTCGACCTTGCAGGAGAACAAGAAGATTCAGCCCTGATAATAGGAAACATCAGGAATCAAGCCAATAAGGACACTCTAGAGGAAGAAAACAAGACCCCTCAAATCAAAGAAACCCGCCCAGAAGTCAGTGGAACCAACCCCAAATCACCCATCCCCCATGTGTCCTCTATACCCATGGTAAATTATACATTGCATATTTATGCCATTTCTATTCCATCACATCCATTTAGTCAGTCATATTTTGTAAGTGTAAACACCAGGAGGATATTTGAATCCCCTGGAACATCCCAACCAGGACCGTTAGGATTTATTTTAATAGGAATAGTAAGACCCAGAATGGATGGAAATATGGGAGGATCGATGGCCCGATGCCCATAGTTCTGGGGTAAAGGGGATGAGGATGTAGATAAACATTGGTTCTTATTTGAAGCCATCTGGAGATCTAGAGGGACTCTTGAGGAAAAAAAGTTAGTGGAATTTTAGACTACCTTGAGGGGTCGTGCCCTTAAGTGGTACATTAAGGCTATTGAACTAGGAGTGCAAGGAAAAACGTTCACCCTTGACCAAGTTTGTTTGAAGTTCATCGCTGAATTCAAACTACCTCAGTCAGAGTAACAAGCTCTCTCTGAGTTGCGGGAGATTCAACAAAGGGA
This sequence comes from Picea mariana, assembly GCA_032191745.1. Lineage (NCBI taxonomy): Eukaryota > Viridiplantae > Streptophyta > Pinopsida > Pinales > Pinaceae > Picea > Picea mariana. The sequence goes on from JASDQU010711155.1 coordinate 25,837, forward strand.
AGGCAACTTTTCCTGGGAGTACAGTTAGAAATTTAAAGATGCTATTGTGATGTTAGTGCATCCAATACACGAAGATCATAAGAGGGAATGGTACATCCAAGGATTACTACGTATCACAAGAATTCCTCTAACACAATAGTGAATAACCACCTTAACAGACGCTTGGAACAATCGATGAAGATCAAAGATATGGAAGGTTATCTAGGGAGTCTCAGGTTGACCAGGCCTCCCATGGATGCAAATTTGTCACAACTCTAGGGAAAAATATCCGTGCTAACGAAGAATATTCAAGAATTAACCATACCAAGACTAGGATGACCTCAGGTTTGGTGCACATGATGCTACACAGAAGGGAATCTATAAAATGAATGTCCATGCATGAGGGGAATACGACCTCCTCATAATTTGATGGGACCCTCACCAAGACCAATGGGAGGATTTGCGCAAGTATCTGTGACTCCACCATTCCATACACCAGGTCTATACCATACCTTCCCAGGTACTCAAACATCTCATCCAACTGAGTATTGTGAGATTTGTCGAACACATGGGAATGTGATGAGGCAGTGTCCTATTATGAAAAAGTACATGACTGTGACCAATACAATACATTGCGAGTTCTTTTCATATACGTCCCATGCTACAAATAAATGTAGATCATTGGATGCGCTTGCTGATAGATTAGATCAGACAACATTCAGAATAAATGAAACCCACCAAGGACCTAAAAGAGGCCAGGGAGGTGGGGTTGGAGGTGGATTCAGAGGAGAAAGAAATGGAGGAAGAGGGTAGAGCCAATGTTACAACTGCAATGAACAAGGTCACTTGGCCAGAGAATTCCCTCACCCAGTATGACCATGGTTCTCTCACTACAAAAATAATGGGCACGCAACTGAAGACTGCCCAGAACTAATCACGAAATGGGAAGATTGGGTTCTTCAATGAGGGGATAACCTCTTAAGCTCATAAGTGAAAAAGAGAATTGAGGGAAAAATACCTAATATTAACATCATGTTAGGACCACGCTATGCACCTTTTTGCCTATACCTTTTGTCATTATTATAACCTTCATCACTAATATTTAGACTCACATTATCACCTCACCTGATCATTCCAAGGTATACAACGTCCTTTCTCATTATTATATGCTTAATCTGTTTTGCATAACACTTTACATTACTTTTGGTCTTAACCATTGATTAGAAGTACATAAGTGTCTATATCTGCAGAATAGTATTCA
>JASDQU010711156.1:8566-20076 GCA_032191745.1 Picea mariana
AGAGAGAGAGAGAGAGAGAGAGAGAGAGAGAGAGAGAGGGATAACGTGTTCCTAAAGTTCACATGTTATTTTTATTTCAATTTTTTTTAGGAATGAACACACATTTTTGTACACATGTTTCTTAGAAACACACACACGTTCTTGGGAACGTGCCTACATGGCTTGTTGAGTGGAGGTTCTTGGTTTTCCAAACTTGTCACATAATGAACACGTGAAAATTTCTAGAAATGCACACACATTCCCATGAGTGCACATTCCTGCTCACCCTGTTGCCACTTTATCGTCTACCAACTTCGTGCACTCACCCTTGACATATGATAAAATCAATTTTTATCCTCAGTATTAGAGTCTACATGGATGTAGATTGGATATTTGTTAGGTTGAGTGGCTCCTTCATGTTGTTCCTCTAGTTCCTCCTCGATGACCACTACCTCTAACCCACAAATGGATTTTATTAGAGCATCATATTTTTTGTCAAGGAAATCTAGCTTGTCTAGAATTACCTTATGCTACATCTCCTTCTCCTCTATTATCTGGGTAATACAACTTTTGTTAAGGCAATGTAAATCTACCATCCTAAATAGTTTTATATCTTGAATTTGAGAAAATCTTGTGTCAGAAATCTAATGAAGAAGCTCCTCATGAACTTCTTTAGTTGAGGTATTGCTTCACTTTTCCTAAAATTTCTTCTCAGTTTCCTCCACTTCTTCCTTGATAGCTTCACAAAACCTCTTATGATAATAATCAATAGCCTCCATGATTCCTTCTTGTCTCTAGTCATTCTTTAATGATCCATCTTCTCAACAATATTTATATGGGATTTGGGTTGGCCCCTCCTACAATCCATGCACCCTTCTGTAATCTTCTCCTTCACAAGCTAGTTTCCACCTTCCTCCATGTCTAAGATTTTTACCTCACTAATTCTCTAAGCCTTGGGAGATATAGAATCAGAGGATTGGTGTTAATGGAAGTCTTAACTGCCAACACAAATACTCAACCGCAAAAAAAAACTCAACAATTGCGTAACTAGGAAACTTGATGTGAGGGAAGACAAACTCCACTTCTCTCATAGACCCTAAACCCCAAATCCGTGCCCAAATGATTCTCAGGGAGGTTAATCCATACCCCCAATATGGGTATAAACCTAGCCCACTCTCTTATTACACAAGGAATATAGAAGACACAAAGAAAAAATTACAAGACCATTGACCTTTCATTCCATCATAGGAGGTTAACATATTAAGGTTTTTTTCTTTTAGGGTTTTGGTCTCTCAAGCTCTTTATAAGAGTGAGGACCTCATTGTAATTTTGTACCATTCAATAATAATATTGTTCAACGTTTATGAAGATCATGTTTTTGGTATCATAACCCTATGTAGGGTTTCTTTGGTTCTTGTAATACAGTATCAAACTGGGAGAGTGCCTTGGATTATTCATTCAATGTCGATTGAAAGTGGCTATACTAGTCGTCGTTCAATTGAAGTCTAAAGCTACCATATTTTTCTGTTGTTGAAAGGGAAGGGAGCCATCATATGATTGAGAAGCAACTGCCAAGTTTTTTTCTAAGCCACAATTTGAATTGTAGCCCAAGTAAAGTCGTAGTCACGATTTTGGTCTAAGCCACCCAGTTTTGCTATTGCCTAAAATTACATTGTCGCTAATCATATGGAAATCATGCAGTCGTACACTTCTAAAGCACCTATCGAATTAAAGGATCGAGATGCCATTAGAAGAAAGAGGATCTTTATAGTCTTGAAATTGGGTCATATTTCAACCACCATGCATCATGTGTTTCTACAATTGCTAGAGGGAATTGTTTAGTTGCTAGGGAAGCAATTGTTTTTTTATCTGTTTGCTTGTATGAGCCGCAGTTGGTGAAAAGGCTCTATGGATATCACCATTTGCAATCAAGACATCACTCATGCCTATATATAACAATTGTCATATAAAGAAGGGAACTATGTAACCATTTGGAAGAACCACAATTTCAAAATAAAGAAATTGTTGGGTCGTTGTACAAAATAAAGTTGTCATCATCATGAATTGCCTAGTTGAAATTCTGTAGCTAATGATCCAATAGGTGTCACCACTCATAGAGCCATACAAAAATATTACTGCCACTACCTTGCTTCCATTCACTGGTTGTTCTTAGTTACTAGAGTTAGAGAAAAGATTATCAATTGTTGAATTCTTGGAGTTTTTTATGTAGATTGAAGCTTGTTGGCATCATTGTTTTGCTTGTTCTAATTTTCTTCAAGCTAAAAAAAGAGAAGAGAATATGAATTTCATGGAAAATCTACTACCAAGGAAAAATCCTATCAATTATGGACTAGATTTTAAAGGTACAAAAGCTAATAATCTGATAAATGCCAAAGGGGAAAACCCTAATAATACAATTAGTACCAATGCAAATTCTAAAGAGGATCTCAGTTAGATATCTATGGTGATGGTTCATATAGATCATACTCTTGCTTTTATCAAAGGAGATGTAGCTATTGTTGAAGATCCACTGATGTTGATGGTGGTGAAGAATCTACTGAACAAAAGGGATTTTATGCATTTTAGGAAGCCCACACTTTGAAGATAAGAAGGAATCAAATAATAGTTCAAAATGGATTGTTTCCCAGTTAGTTCGGAAGTTGGAGGTTTAGGGAAATATCCCTCGTTAGTTGGAAAGACATACATGTGAATTACAATCTACTAGTGAAGTTACGTGACATGCATGTGGATTGTTTTCCAGTAATTGACTTCGGGAGATTCGTGATTCGAGAATTCAGAGAAGTGAAATCCCCAAACTCAGAAATTCAACTTAACAACTACACCATTACAAAGATTATGAGACAAATTGATGAAGCTCAGACTGATCCAAGAACTCTATTCAAAAAAGAAGCTTCTAAAAAATGTTAATCTTGTTTAGTGTTTAGTTTATGTGTTTTACATTCTATATATATTTAATTTCAAATTGTTATTTGTCACATTACAAAATGTTATTTCTCCTAAAATATCATAGTGCAATTAGATCATACAATTTTAATATTTAATATATTATATCATTTTAAAATAATTCTAATATATTATATCATTTTAAAATAATTCTTATCTAATAAGATTATTATTATTTTCATTATTTTAAACCAAAAACAGTTAATAAAACATTTAAAATGTAATATATGTAAAATAATGTCGTGACACATCATATGCAAAGAAATATTATATAACTATTACAGTAATGCGGAATGCTGCTAACGAGAAAGTGAACATGTAAAAGGAGACAAACACGTGATCAGCGTAAGGAAAAAAACACATGATGATCGAATTATATATATATATATATATATATATCAGAGTGACATTGAAACCTTAATGAAACACATTCCTATTATGTTTACTTCGAAAAATGTGAAAGTTGTCCACCATGAAGGCTGTTTCTGATACGATTCACCAATAATTCGCCCAATCTGACATGCCACCAACTTAACTAAATCTTGCAAAGATTTGCATACGCAAAAACCATTTATATACTTTAATGATGAGAATCTCGTGTGCCTAATCTAGTTAATGTAGGAGGGCTCATCCGTAAGGCTATGTGGAATTAACTTTATAGCTTCACTTTATGAGTAGTGTGTAGATTTAATTTTATAGCTTTATTATATTATTATTATACTGCTTCCGGGCAGTGTATAGCGATGGATTGCCTTTGACCATTTATTAATTTAGTTTGACTTAAAAGTATTTTTTAAAAAGTTGAAGTTAAACATAAGAAACATAATTTTTTATTTTTTGATATATAAAATTTTGTAGTTTTCTAACTTTTCATTGGTTAATAAGTTTAAAGTGTTATTGGAACCTTCACGTGATTCGAGATTTCAAATTAATTGATTAGACACTTCAAAGCAGTTCATGGCCATTAAATAAATGTTTATAGGCTAATTATTTGTGACGCGTGTGTATTTTCAAAGGTAACGAACGCCCACCACCAACCAAACTTGACAAGTACGCACTCGGAAAATAGATTTTCTAACGTCCAGTAACTGGCAGCTATGGACAAGTACAAGCTTTCGGTTCTTGGTAGCTTTGACTCGTAGGCATCAAGAAAATTTATTTTTGTACATACAAAAATTTGGACCAGTGAAGAATAACAGGATTCCGGTTATAAATAGTATAACAGACATCGACAAAATGGATTACGTATATAAAAATGGCAACTACACACTGTGATTCGGATTAAAATTATTAACTAAAAATGATAAAGAAAATTTAATCCAACTTAAAAAAGATTTCGATTAAAATCGTAATAGTCAACCATCAAAAATGAAAAAAAATATAAAATTAAATTATAAAAATCCAATTAAAATAATTAACCAAAAATAGATTAACATTGTGAATCGTCACTTCAATTTATGATTTCATATTTGTTTTTAGCAATTGGATAACTTGAACTATACAATCACTTACCATTGCTATTATTAACTATATAGCATAATAAATAAAATCTTAGGAGGCAGTGTTATGTAGCTTTGTTGCTCTTGTTTTATGAGTAGTGTATGGATTTAATTAGATATAAACTTATATGTGGATTGGGTTGAGAGGTGTATTCTATAGTTTAGTATTGGGAGAGATTTGTAATTTTTTCCATGTTCAATTTGGAGTTGATATCAGTTTATTTAAAAAAAAAGTTAATATTGATTAAATAAAAAAACATTGTCGGTTTTTAAAAATAAAGAAAAGTAGATGTGTAATTTCTTTCGTGGTCAATCTAGAATTGACACATATACATTTAAAAATAATAATATAATATTGACTAAATAAAAAAATCAATCTTGGTTTTCTAAAAGTTAATATATATATATATATATATATATATATATATATATACATATTGTTAGGTTTAATTAAAAATATTATAATACATGAACAATGTTTGTGCTCTCTAAAATATGGGAAAGACTTACGGAAATTTTTAAGTGAACTGCAATTTGTAAACTATTATAAGTATAACACATACATTATGAATATATAAGACTTTTGCATTGCAATTTTTTTCTTGCTTTTCACTAATATCAATATCAATATCAATCATTTATAAACTTGAGAGAGAACTCAACTTTTGAGAAAATATGAAATCATTCTAATGCTTTCACATTCGATATTACAATGAAAATGAAGTAAATGTGCAACCTACTAAATGTTATGATACTTAACAACCTCTACAATGTAAGTATTATGATAAACAACAAGGTAGACATGGATGTTCTTGTTAYGAGGAAAATCTCTCTATGGCTAGGGTAAACCACAACAGACAAAAATGATTGTAGAAATCAACTCTCTTCTTAAGTATGCTATATAAACAAATATGCTAGCAAGACAAGATAAAAGGCCTACCTCATCCAAACGTTCGATGAAGACCACCATTGAGCACTCGAACCAAAGMAATACACCTGCCACTAGTCCTCAACAACCCAACAAAGMAAGCATATGGTGATATTATMTAATGTTAGCACATTCAATAACATAATCCATTAATAAACATGACAAATACACCCATGGAACAATAATTCAATATATTTGCAAGATATCAGTTGGACAAGAAAAGAGTATTTCTATTAATAAATGATCAWCAKAGGTGAAAATGTTACAGACTTCCATGTTGACATGGTTTGGAACCAAGAAACTAAGTTCCTTCAAGTTGGGCCTCCACCACTTCAATCCTCCATCAAAGGCAAGCTCATAAGAGATAAACCATGAGGTTCTCAATCAATAAGGGAAGAGCTTGGGGGTTGAACATTGTGTTCAAACTTAAAGGATAAAGGGATGCAGAATCAATACGAAGTAAATAATTTCTCCAGAGTAACTTTGCTCTCAAAGTTGAATTCTTTCTCCTTTTTCCATAATTCAAAATTGGCCCATTTATAGCCTTCAAAATGGAACTGAAGGGTTGAGTCAAAACGTTTTCAGTATATGGAAGGCCAAGGATCATAGATCTCCTATCGTGACATGGAAACCTGACATTAATTTTCATTTTCTGGCACAAATCTTGATGTACGTGGGTTGTAGTGGAGTAGCCTGTGTATACGCATGTTGTATAGTGTGCAAGATGCGTACATGTGGAAAAATATTTATTTTTGGCTCTGGATTTTATAAACAAGGAAGATAAGTCTACATAGGGAAATGGAATAAGGCCCTCTGTGCAAGATTGCATAGGGTGAGGCAAATCTTGCTATAACAGATGCCCCCTAATGTGTGAGGTTAGAGGAGTATCTGGGATGGTCGAAATACATTATAAACAACCCAAAAGTGGAGTGGTAGGGAATCAGCTAGACGAACTAGTTGCTCATTACATTTTGCACTGACTTTGCATACATGGTTGCCAATAAAATTACACTGCAGATCCATGTGAAAATATACCAAACAAATGTCAGTGGCCATGGATAGGCAAATACAAATGTGGTTACATGCCAATAATTGTCATAGTCATGGACAATGACCAGTAGAACCAATATCAAAACCAATCTGAAGAGATCTGTATACCATGGAGTACAATCTGATCTCCTATGACCACTGAAGTCATATAGTTACTGGTCCAATGAAAAGGAAGCAACAACTCAGGAAAGTTGCGGCCACATAGTGATGTCTTCAAGTCTTCTACACAATCTGCCAAGGGTGCAAGTCTACATCATGTGAATAAAGAAGTTGAGGTCGAACACAATGAGACATCGTTTGATTATCGGTCATTGATGTATATCGTTAACAAACGTGAGACAACCTATCGATAATGAAAGTAGGTATCAAGGCACTGAGTACATTCTTACAAGTGTGAATAAAAGAGCTAGTGTCGAACACCTGAAGAATCCATCGATCAGGAGACATTGATGTATTCCCAACTGTCAATGGCGAGAGAGATTTCCACTGATGACTGCAAGCCTCAAGGTACTCATAATACTCTAGGTCTCGTTTCCAGAATAAATGGGCTGAAGTCGATGGAAGGAGACCTGCTGAAAGGAGAGAATTAAGGAATCTCTCATCAGTCGACACGAGATACAAAGCAGGAGCTTCATGATTTGGTGGAAATAGGACGAAGAACATGTTCATGAACCAACGACCCTATGCGTCTTTCACGTGTGCCAAGTGAAAGCGGTACACGAAAAAGATCCTCTGAATATCAACCAATGATGAAAACTACTGAAAAAGGTGAGGAAACCACCAATAAGGCTAATGGCATCCAAGACACTGCACAAATCCCAATGTGTGAATAGATGTCTTGCCATCAAACACAAGGGAAACCACCTAGTCAATGACCAATGATGAAATGTCAATTTTTGGGTTCAAGGTTACCTACCAATGATGAAAGTAGGGCCAGGGTGCATGATAGGACTACAATATCATGTGATTCTGAGACAAACTAAGGGTATGGCCGACATGTAAAGTCAAGAGTTCTGAGGAGTGGTCGACACAGGTTGATAGACTTCCTTTGAACAAGAGCATGAGACATATGGAGGACTCCGACAGCATAGACCCAATGATGAAACCATGAGATGTAGGAGGCATCAATGAAATTCTCTATAGGGGCTGGAAGAGTAACCAGTCGGTAGAGAAGACTCTGTAACAAGCTCAGCTTCCTAAGGCCATGCTAATCCCAAAATTATGATGATGAATGGACTCAATAACTTTGTGTTTTGTTCAAAGGTGACACGACTGCTGCCAATATAAGATAATACTCCATCACTGCCCGTCTTTTTTTGTTTTTTCATAGACAAATGAATGCTATGATATAGAGGAGGAAATGACTGTCACAAGTAATCAAAAATAGTTCCAGAAATGGAACATACCTATGCTCAATGCAAGGAGATGCATGTGGGAGATGGACACTTGGGGGAATGTTCCCTCCTAGGTATAGGGTGTCAAATTGTGAAGGATATAAACAAGGCTCTCCTTGGTTGAGGATGCAAAAACTGTTGAGGCAAATGGTTTATAATGCAAAGTGATAACTAGATATAGGCTCAATACTGCAAGCAAGGGCATGAGATGTAGTCACAAATTAACACCAAAACATGTCCTTTTTTATGTCATTTAGTCTACTTGGTGTGAAAAAGGGATAAACTTGTGCCAAATAGACGTCCTTTCAAATCCAATTTACGAGTGTGAAAGAGACAAATTCACGCGAAAATCTTTTCACTTTTTGAAAATGAGTCGGAAAAAATCTTAACTAAGACTCACGACCTTTCAAGTCCAACTTAAAAAGTGTGAAAGGGAGAAATCACTTAGAAATCTTTTCTCTTTTTGAACGAGTCAGAAAAGAGATTAAATTAGACTCATGGATGTTGTTCTAAGCAACATGCAATGGGGGAGGCCAAGGCTCCCACGCCATACTTCTGGGAAAGGTCAGCAACTTACGAAGGGCTAACACAAGCTTGGGAAAACCCAAAGCTTTCCAAGTTGAGGAGGATAAAATACTTGCAGAGGTTGCCTTATCTACAATATATCGAAGAATGCCCCTTATCTGAAAGGGTGTAGAAGAAGGAATTCGAGGCTCTACAAGATCATTCCAATCAAGGGAAAACACCCTAGGACTTGGAGGGATCATACTTGAAGAGATTGGAATGCTCCCTAGTGAAGAAGGTACAGAACTAGAAATGCTAAGGACATGGTCGAAGGGAACATCACCCTTCAAAAGAAGAGTAGGATTGATCGAGGATTGCATCGACAATTTCACTTTCTTAGGCTTTTCACTCTCCAAGAGAAGAGTGGGATCGACCGAAGATTGCATCGACACAACCACTTCTTCAACCGTTGGTTGAATAGGATGCTTAACAACAAGGTAAAGGAATGAAAAAGCCCCTAAAGGAAAAGAGTTGTCAGCTGAAGAATGCATCGACATGATTGTTGTATCAACCAAAGAAGGTTGGGAAGCCAAAGATGACTAGAACCTGAAGGTACCCCAGGAAAGGACCACACTTCTTGTACCACAGTAGTAGCAGGGCACAAATGAGTAAGGTGATATTCTTTGCAATGCCTACAAAGGAACTTGGGTTTACGTCTTACATGTCTAGGATTCTCAATCGTATGAATGCCCCCAACATGACTTGTAGTGGTTGGTGACATACTCCCAGCATGACTTGCAGAGGCTAGTATAAAATCCACAACATCACTGGCAGAGGTTGGTCATGGATCCCCAACATGACTAGCAGAGGTTGGTGATGCATGTGCAGTGTGACTAGAAATGACTAGACTTGTTCCCCCATCATGACTTGCAGCAAATGATTGTTGGTCTTCAACATGACTAGCAGAGGTTGTCGACCCATCTTCAACATGACTAACAGAGGTTGGTGATATAATGACAGTATGTGGTTGACCCTCATAAGACAAAGTTGAGGAAGGTAGGGTCCAAGGATCACTAAAATAGGAAGTGCAGAAAGGAATAGACCTCCCTGTCGAAATGGGCCTATTGGACATGGCGTAAACGTGGTGATTCGGTGTCGTGAATTCGAAAGAACCAATAAGGCAAGAATACATTCTGACACCGATATTCTCAGTTGTCGGTTGAGAATTTTCAATCAAAGGGATTGACAGTCCAATAGATACATTAGGACTAGAGTATGCAAAGGACAACTGGGCGATCATCACGATCTTCCCTTCGTGAGGAAAACAAAGAGTAGAAGCATGCAACTTTGTATCTCCTCTTCTACATTTGTGGTAAAGAGTCCTTTGTCTCCAGTTATTATGTTTGTTTCAATGTGCGAACGCACAAAATACAATGAACATGAATGTAACATGGTATGCAAGGGAGAACAAGTAATATGTACATACAATAAATGTGAATCAAAAGAATAGAATAAAAGAGAGTTAGAAACATGAACCTTTTCTTTTCTTGACCCATGGTTGTGATTATATAGAATTTTTCCTGGCCAAAATATATTACAAGCCAGAAAATATTAAGAAATTGGATGGTCGTAGCTGAATGATTTGGTTTTATGCAACAAAGTATCCAGATATGCTTTGAAAAATGGAAATATAATTTTGTAATATCTTTGATGTATATTTCAAAATTCAAGTACAAGACAAATTGTATCATGGTCAGACCAGTCTATGTATAAGATAAAGAGTTTGTATTGTGATATGGGCACATTTCACCATATATGGTTAATAAGTGTGTTTTGTACATGTTTTATCTTAACCAAAAGAAAGTGGACATTGTAATTGCACATGTAGTTTTCCAATTATTTGTTATGGCACTATTTTGTAGCATGTCAACACTAAAGTATCCTAGAATGATAATGGTTTCATCCATATGTAAATGGTGTGTTTCGTTTGAGAAAACATTAATTATGTTAGCAATGTTGCATGCGAAGTGACATAGAGATTAAATATTGCAATTTGCAATCCACATAATACTACTCTTTCTAGCACCATCTCAACATATTTTTCTTCTACAAAAACATTCTGCAAATGCATGTAGGTATGGTTCAGAGTTTGGAGAAAAAAATGGAGCAAACTTTAAGAGCAGGAGGGAAAGATATGCCAATTTTGTTGCAGCCTAGGCACTGTTGTACCATACCTAGACCTTCTACACTTACCTGCAGTTTTCTTCTACAAGAACACCCTACAAAGGAAACAAGCTTGACATTGTATTTTTCATGTGAAAGACACGGGTTTGATTCTCATATGCGATAGATGCTAGATTTCCACTTCGCCACACACGGAAAAGGACCTAGATTTGCAATGCTAGAAAAAATGACAGTCGGATTTGTGCACACGACATTGGCATGGACATGGTGCAGAGTCTCGGGAAAAAATCGTAGGAAAATTTAAGAGAAGGAGAAAAAGATATACCAACCTCTATGGAAAGCCTGCAGGACAAGAACGATGAATAAATACTTAAACATTCTTACTTGCAAAATGAAAACAACGAATACGAATGAAAGTATGTTATTGAAACTTACTCATTAATGTTGAACGGCATAATTGCAGGTCCACTTGCGAGAGAAGGACTTGAACACTACAAAGTGAAAAAATGGCTCCAATTACCGATGCAAGACCCCAACCTTGCAAATTCGAAGCAAGAAAAAAACAGGCAACAAACAACAAACCAGTGAGCGAGCACCAATAAGTCCAACTACAGCTGCAGGACCTCAAACTTGTAAAGTTGAACCAAACAACAACAAGAAGCAACCAACGAACCAACGAACAAGCAACAACCAGTGAACCAGTAAACAATATATGTATCTTCAATGATGACCAAATTGCATTCCAAGCATAGAAGTAATCTGAAACATATGACGACCATGCGAGTGGAAATACTTAAACATTCTTACTTGCAAATTGCAAACAGTAAACAACAAAGAACGAATACGAATGAAATTATGGTATTGAAACTTACTTGGCAATGATGAATGACAGAAGTGCAGGTCGAATTGTGGGTGCATGACTTGAACCTCGTAAAGTCAAAAAACAACTCCAACTGCAGGTGCAGGACCCCAACCTTGCAAAGTTGAAGAAAACAAAAGCAAGGAACA
>JASDQU010711157.1:14450-27637 GCA_032191745.1 Picea mariana
CTTGCCAACTTCCCTATTGAAATTATATTTTTCCTTAGATCTGGAACATGTCTTACCTCTTTCAACAACCATTGATTTCCATTCATTTTCTTTATTTTTACCTTTCCCATTCCAACAATTTTTCATGGTGCATCATCACCCAAATGAACCTGTCCAAAATCACCTTGAACATAATCTAGAAAATGTTTCTTATGGGGTATAGAGTGAAATGAAGCCCCTGAATCTACTACCCAAGACTTAGAATTATTATCTATAGAAAGAATCAAAGCATCTTGTAACACATCACCTGTTACATTTTCTTCTTGATTTTTCTCCTGTTGTCCATCTCTTTGTTTCTTTGGAGCTCTTCGGTCTTTCTTCAAATGTCCTTTCTTTATACAATTCCAACACTGTATCTTTCCCAGTATGGATTTGGATTTGTCCTTCCTATAATTCTCACAGTTCCCTGAGCCCTTTCCTCTATCCTTTTGTTTTCGCCTATTCTCCATGTTTAATGCATTACCTGATGTCTCACCTTTTCTTTTCCATCGCATTTCCTCGCTAAGGATAACACCAACAACATCATCAAATTTTAAATTGTTTGAACCTGATACAGAGTTACTTACAACCATGACCAAGTTGTTCCATCTTTTTGGAAATGAACATTGTTATCGCACAGTTTGTAGCTAGGATAAAAGGCTATAAGAGAGGAGGCCAAACTGGCATAAAAGGAACCTATCCCACCCAATGTCACCACGATGGGGAGGTTCTTTCTCTTTAGGGAGGTAAGGCCTAGGGGAGACGTCCCCGATGACCTGGGGTTTTGAAGAGGCAAAAGGATAATAGGATAAAGTTAAGTTTTTCCCCTTCACAGATCACCACCAAACAGATGTTCCTGGCTAAACAACCAATAATAAAGTAAAACCCAAAGAAGTGTACCTCCCTGGAACAAGACAATAGAAAACTAATATATCCAAGCTATATTTCAATGGGTTAGTACTTCATAGGACTATCTGATGAATATATATAAGCAATTAGTAATAAATGTTGATGAAGTCAATGTTTATCAATAGCAATGAAAAGATAGAACACTTCACCATTAAATATTGTAATAATGTGGCATTCAATGTAACCAATCAACACTTTATTCAATTAATGCCTAAACCATCATTCAATTGCTCCTAAAACAAGATGTTGTTGCATTAAAGATGAAATAACCAATGATGGCATCAACAACTTAGGGTTAGTAGGTTAACCTAGGCTATGGTTAGTGTAGTTAGGGTTCAAGATTCAAAGAGTTTTGAGAGTTGTTTGATCAATTTCACTTCATCATTGGAGGACTTTTTAGATCAATTCCTTAAGGTTTAATGGAGTCATAAGTGAAGGATGCAAAGGTTGGAGGAGGCAAAGATTTTAAGGAATAGAGGGAAGAGTTTTGAGGTGTTGCTAAAGAAAGGCCTCAAAATCAAAACCCTAGGGGAGAGAGGCTCACTCTGTTGTTGCTAAAGCAAGGCCTCGTGATCACTCCTCCTTCTCGGCAAAACAGCTAGCTCAAGAATAAAATATATAACCAAAACAAGAGGGTTTGATGAGAACAGGTGTTTCTACAGCAAGGCCTTTCAGCAAACCCTAGAAAGAGTATGGCCCTAGTGTAGTAGACCTAGGCTAGGGATGTCTCACTCTTCCTGGCTTCCAAATGGTATGGCTAGCAAAGAGGAAGAAGAAATAGGATTGTAGCTACAACTAGTCTCTTTCTTCCTTCTTCAATGACTAAAAGTTTCTCTATCAGGGGACATGAGACAAGGACCTACTTATGTGCTTGTCACCTAGGGTTTTGATTTAGAAAAATCATAAATACATGCAAGAAATTAAACTACAACCATTCATTCAAGAATTTTTGTAGAAAAATACTTGCAATTCACCAAGAAATAACCATGCAAACCCTAGTTGTAACACCTTCCTTCAAGAGAAACACCTAAAAATGCCAAAAATTTCTTCCTTCAACAAGTGTGCATCACTTAATCCAGCCAAATACCCAAGATAGGGTGCAAATTTCAGACCTCCTTATGGAGTGAATGAGTGATGGTGAAAAAATGAGAGTCAAAATATCTCATTTATAGAAAACCTTGACATAATTTTACATTTTAGGTCAGGTAAAAAGGTCGAGAAGGCCATAATATCAAATCATATTGTTTTTACAATAATTGATAAACTAAAACCCTAATTGAGAAAAAAGGTAATATGTCACCCCTTTCTAGGGTGACGTTATCCCCTATTAAGGCAAGTGTAGCCTCCTGAAGCAAGATGTTAGCCCCTTTTGGGCTCCTCCAAGCTGCCACACATGACAAATGCCCTGTCCATCTGCCAACACACTCATGATGATTTCATAAGCCTCCTGGTGATGTCCTAGGCCATCTAGGGTCAACGTCCCACCAAGAATGGGTCAATCCCCATAGGTCTGGATGTGTTGGGGTACCTCTAGTGGAACATCCTCTTCTTCTTTGGTATAAAGCTCTGATCGATGCCTATCTCATCTCTGCCCTTTGATGGGATCTCAACATCCACTTGGTGGGCTCTTCAGTCCCATGGAGGTTTGATCTAATCATCTCCCCATGTGTACCGGTCCAAATGGTACCTGTCCGTTGGGTATGGTCCTGCACATCAAAGGATACGCCCCCCATGGGATCATTAGTCACAGGGATCATAGCAATGTCAATCACATCTCATCATTAATATTATTAAACATATTCATAAAATCCCTAATAAATCAGTCAATATCTCAAAGATGTTACATAAGCCTGCAATACAAGTCTGGGGGAAGGGACAAAGTGTCCTATTGGGCCAATGTCTAGAGGAAAAGGATATTCCCTGGAAGAGACCTCATATGAGCCATATAAGTGTATGATGTGGTCAAGGGATGTCCAAGCATGTGGGTGCAGTGAAGGCCAAGGATGAAAAGGTGTTACCTATGGGTGCCTTTGTAGAAGGCAAGTTGTCCCTGTCATGGATGCACTTTTTCCAATCCCATTCTTACCTTTATTCCTTTTTATCATTTTATTCCTTTTTCTTTTTGTTCAAGAGCTAATCAAGGGACACTGCCTTGGCATGGTGACTAGAGCTGACAGTGTTACCCACAAGTATTTTCACAGAAATGAGAAGGTTGGCTCGTGATGAGATCCCCTTTCCATTAGCCATGCGACCAAGACTCACTACCCTGGCATGGTAACCAGTTGATGGCAATGTCATACTACTAGGTACCCATGGACCTAATAGTTCAGCTCATCATGAGACCCCCTATCCTCTGACTAGGTCTTGTTTTATCATTTTTTGGGTCCCTCTTGTTTCTTGCTGAGAAGCCTTTTATTGCTTTCTCGGGGATCCCTAGGCAAAGCATCTCAAGGTTTTATTTTATGCTTTTATCTTTTACCAGTTTCTTTTACCTTTTGGTCCTTTAGCCCCTTCTTCCCACGAGGTAAGGTGAAATCTTGAAAATAGGTCTACCCAATGCCCGGACAAGGGAAATGGGACAAGTGAGTGAGAAATAAGATGAAACAATGGTGCTATGATGGGAGTGGACAATGGATTTTCAGAAATCCCCCTTAGTGGAAAACCAAAATCTATAGGCACAATCTTACTAGGGCACCCTTTCAATCCCCCCAAACATGGTCAAGTGGGAAAATGTAATATCCAAGTAGTCGTTAGAAATAAAAGAAATCATATGCATATACTTAAAGGTTTTAATGATCAAAAGTGACACATACCATGATTACTGAACTAATTACCTCATGGAAAAAGAACCTCTTCTGATACAGGACCAAGCCGATGGTGATGGATGTTGTTGTTGTTGCTGACGAGATGAAGATGATGGAAGAAGACAAGGTGGACCCTCCAGGGCCATGCTTAGGTTAATCCTGCTCTCGGTACTCCATGTCTAGGACCAATGGGCCTCGAGACATGATCTCCTAGTTATCCCTAAAAAGTAGGGATAACATCTAGCTCCAACTCGGGGACATGTGCTCACCATAGAGAGAATGAGAACCTCAACATCTCGGGAATAACCTGTAGACCTGCTCAATCTCGATGGAAGTATCAGTAACAAAATTGGGGTGGTAATGTCACCCCAGCATACATATATATGTATATAGACCGAAAAAAAAAACAATCAAAAAATGCAAATGCGAAAAACTAACATGCAATGCAAATGGTATAATACACAAATGAAAAATGCATACTTACATGTACTTACCTGTGAAGTTAGGTTGTTGGTGGATAGTAACGCTTGATGTGTAATGCATTTACTAGAAGCCTCAGTGCTTCTCCCTCCATAGTTTCTAGGTTGAAAGAGTTTGTACCTACATGACTCATGATTTTGTAAGGACCTCTCCATAAGCTATCAAACTTCTTGTGCATACCAGGTTTCTCCTTTATCTTATCCCATAGCAGTAGGAGATCTCCTTTGGCGAAGTTTCTTTCCTTGGTTGTATGTTCAAAGGTGTTTTTTTATCTTGTCTTGGTTTCTTTCCATCTGGCCAAGGGTGTTCCTTCTTGTTTTGTCTAGTTCTATTAGCTGATTAATTTGTCCTTGGATTTCTTCTGTATTTGTAGCATACTGTTGAGCGAAACAAAGGATAGGAATCTAGAGGTTCAGAGGAAGTTTTTCTTCTAGTCCATATACTAACTCAAAGGGAGTTCTTCCCGTGGAGGTTTTTGTTGTTATTCGATCTGCCCACACTGCATACTTGATTTTTCCATCCCAAGACTTCTTATTTTCCCCCACAACTTTCTTCAAAATATTCATAATGTTTTTATTTCTTGATTCTGCTAATCCATTCCCTTGTGGATAATACTTGGAGGAATGGGATAAGACAATGCCATATTTGAAACAAAATTGCACCATAGCGTGTGAGATGAAATCTTTGGCATTGTTTGTGGTGATGTTGGAAGGACACCGAAACTAGTTATGATTCGGTCTTTGAGAAAATTTATGACTACTTCTTCAGTGGCTTTCTTTGTGGGAATGGAATCAACCCATCTGGTGAAATAGTTTTTAGCTGTTAGTAACCACCAGTAGCCATTTCTTGAATTTTCCTTGAACTCCCCAACGAAATCTAAACCCCATTGCTGAAAAGGTGCTTCTATCACTACAAGCTTCAAAGGTTGTGCTGGGAGCTTTGGTTTACCAGAGAAGTATTGGCAAGGCTGACAAGATCGGACATGTTGGTGGGTGTCGAAAAAGAGTGTTGGCCAATAATATCTAGCCCTCAATATTTTTTGGGTGGTAGTACAAGCTGCAAAGTGCATGCCACAGTATCCAGAGTGCAATTCTTCTAATAGTTTCTTTGCTTCTTATTTGTTCACACATCTAAGTATGACCCCGTCAGGATTTCTCCACTCAAATCCATCTTCATTCAAGCAATATTTCATAGCTTTCAATCTCAAAGCCCTTATTTTGTATTCTACCAGGTGATCAGGAAAAGACAAGTTCTTTAGATAGTAAACGATATCAGAATACCACTCATCATGCTCTAATTCACTGACCATCACGTTTATTTGTTCACTCTCGCCCATTTGTATAGCTTCCTAATTACTTTCGGTCAACATCTGGGCTAAACCTCGTCCCTTTATTATTTTAGTGGGTTTTATCTATAAGTAGTATTCTTGGATTTTTGAAACCCACTGTCCCCTATTACCCATGCAATCTTGTTGTGATAAGACATTCTTTACCACTGGGTATGGGACATGAGCTTTAATTTTATTGTAGCCGACGTAGTTTCTAAAGTGTTTGAGGGATTTTACCAAGGCATACACTTGTTTCTCCGTGATGGAATAATTCAACTCAGAATCCCTAAGGAATTTGCTCATAAAATCCACAAGGTGTTCATGGTCATCAACATCCTTTTTCATTAGAACTCCTGCAATGGTGTCCTAGGAGGCAAATGAGAATATTATGAAATCTCGTGAAAAATTGGGACTGATCAAGACAGGAGATTGGGAGATAGCATATTTTATATCTTCAAAAGATTTGTCGGTTTTATCATCCCACCTAAAAGCCACATCCTTTTTCAGCAAAGCACTCAAAGGTTTTATTCTCTTGGAAAAATTTGGAACAAATCTCCGAATGAAATTGATTTTTCCGAGAAAGGATTGTAGAGATTTTGTATTGATTGGGGGGGCAGACATCTTTTATTGATTGGACCCTCTCAGGGTCAATGGAAAAACCGCCTTGCGAAGCCACGTGACCTAATAACTTTCCCTCATCAATCCCGAAAACATATTTCTTAGGGTTCAACAAGATACCATACTTTCTACATTGCTCAAAAACAATCATGTGGTGTGAGAGGTGGTCTTTCCTATCCTTCGATACAACTGTAAGATCATGTTGATAAATTTCTATGATTTTTTGTATAAGGTCCCTGAAGGCAAATTCCATTTCTCTCTGGAAAGTAGAATCGGTGTTCATAAGACCAAACAACATCCTTAAGTACACAAAGGTTCCCCAAGGTGAGGTAAATGCTATTTTAAGTTGGTCTTATCTTTTTAGCAAGACTTGGTTGTATCTCGAAAAACTATCCAACATGGACATCATTCATACTCCGGTAACCCTTTGCAAGAGGTGCTCCATGTTCGGGAGAGGGTAGTTGTCTTTCAAAGATAACTGGTTAAGGTTACGAAAATCAACACATAGGCGTATGTCACCATTTTTCTTTTGGACAGCTACCAAATTTTACATCCAAGAGGAATATCAGATAGGAGCTATGATACCAGCATCCACCATTTTTTGAATTTCCTTTTGTATTTGGCTTGCTAGATTTGGATTAATATGTCTTAGTTTTTGTCGGAAAGGTTTTCCTCCTTCTACCAAGGGTATGGCATGTTGGATGACATCCCCTATAGGCTTTCAACTCATCATAGTTCGAGGCAAATGTATCTTTAAATTTTCGGATGAGTGCTAGTATTTCCAACCTTTCTTTTTCAGTAGTGCCCTTTCCTATTTTGACCATTCTTGGGTCTATTTCCGTACCTATGTTGAATTCTAGGGCTTTGTATGCTTGTTTGTTGGGCCTCCTCCCTTTGAAAACATCATGTCTATCAAAGAGATTTTCCAAGGGAACACAACCTTTAGGTAAGGTATTCTTTTGAAGGTTTATGAACTCTAAGTTCATGGACTCAGCCATGAACTTGATTTGTGAGTTAGAGAATTCTTTTCTATTTTCCATGAACCTAATGATTTGGTCATCGTCCTCAAAGACTTGCCAATGCTCCAAGTTTTCTGGAAGAGAAGGCCTAAAAAGGACTTCCATTTTTCACAAGTCATGTAGTGATCCTTCGCAAGGTTGTAAGGTGGCAGCATAAACAACCAAGGCATCTGCCACGTGGTTATCTTCTTGGAGAATGGCCTCAAGCGATACTATCTTAAAGGATTTTGAAAGGGTTTGGGACAAGTCTCAGTATTTCTTCAACCTTTCATTCTTTGTAGCGAATTTCATCATTACTTGTGATACTATGAGGTCCAAGTCCCCCTTCACCTTTAGGTGTGCAACGCCCTTTCCAATTACTAAGTTGAAACCTAGGATCAAAGCCTCGTACTCAGCAATGTTGTTGGTACAATGGTACTCCAACCTATATGAGTGTTAAAAGGTTTCGCTTGAAGGGGCTGTCAAGACAAACCCAACACCTGAGCTGGAGCTTGAGTGAGATCCATCAAATTCCAAAGTCCAAATTCCTTCAGTTTCTTCAATAGTGTTGATATCTAACTTCCCTTCTTGGACAAACCAATTATTTAGGTCACTATCGATACAAAAGAGTTGGTCACTCAACTCATCATAGGTTTCAACTGGGGATCCTACGAGAGGTTCATTATAACGAGTAAAGAATCCTCCTTCTGGGTGAGGGATAGTTACCTTGGATTCCTATTCATGAAAACTTCTAGCCAAATGTTTTACAAGGTCCTTGTGAAGGATAATACCTAAATTGCTCACAACATCTATAACAACCACATCTATCAGGAAGGGAGCACTAGGGCAGGAGTCAAAATCAACTTCTAAATTTTTAATGATTCCTTTTGCAAAGTCACCTCTGGTATTTGGTTGTGAAAGCCTTAAGCCTAATTGATGCATAATCTCCTCTGTCATCATGTTGGTTGTATAATTTGGGTGCAAAAAATAGTTGCGGAGGAGGGAATATTTGATTTGGAGAGTGACGTAGAACGGTGTGACCTCACCATTCTTTGAGAAAGGATGTCCTACTTGGTGGATAAAGAGAGTAAAATCTCTTGAAGGATCATGCTCAACGGTTTCAGGCGAGAAAATTTCAATTTCCTCCTTCTCGTCCTGAGGAGGTTCAATTCCCTTAGGAGGTTCTTGAAAAGGGGTATTTCTCTCAAGGGCATGGGAAAGGCTCCATTTCCTTTTAGGGGGCAGGAGTTCATCTTGGAGGACTTCTTGGAGCTTAGGTTCCGGGATAATCTTATCACTAGGATCCCAAAGGTCATTATCATGTGAGAGGTTAATCTAACAGATGTAGTCTTCGAATTCAAGATTTCTTTCAATCTAAAAGGCTAAGTCTTGTGCTTCCTCTAAGGTTACAGGTGACTGGTCCTTGAGGGTGAACTGTAAGATTCCTTCCAAGGAGTTCAGGTAGTGTTTGAGGATAGCTTGTTCTGAGCTTAGTTTTGATCAGACCCTTCTGAGGAGAAGGTTGAACCTATCATTGAAATCCCTAACACTCTCACAAGAACCTTTGCAAATGTGTAGGTATTGGGAGTAAGAATCTTGTGCATGTTCGTTGTTACACCATCTTATTCTAAAGGCCTTTTGCAGCTCTTCAGGTTTTTTTATTCTTCCTTTTGGGCAGGCATCAATCCAAACCTTAGCATCTTCAACAAGGGCGCTTGCAAATAGTATCATAAAGACATCAAGGTGTTCCTGACTAGCCAAATGAAATTCAAAGCTATCGTAGAACTGGGCCCAATGTGAGTTACCAGGAACTGCTTTTCCTGAGAAAAGTGGTAACCAGGAACTTGCATCTTTGGGTAAGTCATGTAACCCACATTGGATGTTACTTAGGTCAAAAAAACTGAAAATCTATGTGTGATACCACTTGTGTGGATTAAGTGGAGGGGTAGGGTTTGTTAGAGTGACAGTTTCCACAGTAGAGGGGTTTGAGTACTGTCGCCTACTACAGGTCGTCATTGGTGGAGTCGCTAGAAAATTTGCATGAAATTATCAAAGAAAAGAGAAAAAAACCTAATGGATCCACCAGGTAATCTTGTAAGATAAGGCTTCCAGAGGCAAGGCTTACCGAAAAGTGTCGCTTGAGGAAGGTTTGACTCAGTGTTCCCTAGCAACGATGTCAAAATGTTATCACACAGTTTGTAGCTAGGATAAAAGGCTATAAGAGAGAAGGTCAAACTAGAGTAACATGAACCTATCCCACCCAATGTCACCACGATGGGGAGGTTTTTTTCTTTAGGGAGGTAAGGCCAAGGGGAGATGTCCCCGGTGAATTGGGCTTTTGAAGAGGCAAAAGGATAATAGGATAAAGGTAAGTTTTCCCCCTTCATAGATCACCACCAATCAGATGTTCTCGGTGAAACTACCAATAATAAAGGAAAACCCAAAGAAGTGTACCTGCCTAGAACAAGACAACAACAAATTGATATATGCAAGATATATTTCAATGGGTTAGTACTTCATAGGACTATCTGATGAATATATATAAGCAATTAACAATAAATGTTGGCGAAGTCAATGTTTATCAATAGCAAAGAAAAGATAGAACACTTCACCAATAAATATTGGAATAATGTGGCATTCATGATTCAATGTAACCAATCAACAATTTATTCAATTAATGCCTAAACCATCATTCAATTGCTCCTAAAACAAGACATTGTTGCATTAAAGATGAAATAACTAATGATGACGTCAGCAAATTAGGGTTAGTAGGTTAATCTAGGCTAGGGTTAGTGTAGTTAGGGTTCGAGATTCAAAGAGTTTTGAGAGTTGTTTGATCAATTTCACTTCAACGTTGGATTTTTTAGATCATTGCCTTAGAGTTTAATGGATTCATAAGTGAAGGAAACAAAGGTTGAAGGAGACAAATATTTTAAGGACTAGAGGGAAGAGTTTTGAGGTGTTGCTAAAGCAAGGCCTCAAAATCAAAACCCTATGGGAGAGAGGCTCACTCTGGTGTTGCTAAAGCAAGGCCTCGTCCTCTCTCCTCCTTCCCAAAAAAACAACTAGCTCAAGAATAAAATACATAACCAAAACAAGAGGGTTTGATGAGAATAGGTGTTGCAACAGCAAGGCCTTTCAACAAACCCTAGAAAGAGTATAGCCCTAGTGTAGTAGACCTAGGCTAGGGACGTCTCACTCTTCTTGGCTTCCAAATGGTACAGCTAGCAAAGAGGAGGAAGAAATAGGAGTGTAGCTAAGACTAGGCTCTTTCTTCCTTCTTCAATGGCTAAAAGTTTCTCTATCAGGGGACATGAGACAAGGACCTACTTGTGTGCATGTCACCTAGGGTTTTTATTAAGAAAAATCATAAATACATGCAATAAATTAAATTACAACCATTCATTCAAGAAGTTTTGCAGAAAAATACTTACAATTCACCAAGAAATAACCATGCAAACCCTAGTTGTAACACCTTCCTTCAAGAGAAACACCATAAAATGCCAAAAATGTCTTCCTTCAACAAGTGCACATCACTTAATCTAGCCAAATACCCAAGATAGGGTGCAAATTTCATACCTCCTTATGGAGTGAATGAGTGATGATGAAAAAATGAGAGTCAAAATCTCTCATTTATACAAAACCTTGACCTAATTTTACATTTTAGGTCAGGTAAAAAGGCCGACAAGGCCAAAATATCAAATCATACAATTTTTACAATAATTTCTAAACTAAAACCCTAATTGAGCAAAAAGGTAAGACATCACCCCTTTCTAGGGTGACGTTAGCCCCTATTAGCGCAAGTGTAGCCTTTTGAAGCAAGACGTTAGCCCCTTTTGGGCTCCTCCAAGTTGCCACACATGCCAACTGCCCTTTCCATCTGCCAACATGCTCATGATGATTTCATAAGCCTCTTGGTGATGTCCTAGGCCATCTAGGGTCAATGTCCCACTGAGAATGGGTCAATCCTCCTAGGTCTGCATGTGCTAGGGTACCTCTAGTGGAACATCCTCTTCTTCTCCGGTACAAAGCTCTAATCAAATCCTATCCCATCTCTACCCTCTAATGGGCTCTCAACATCCACCTTATGGGCTCTTTAGCCCCATGGAGGTCTGATCTGATCATCTCCCCATGTGTACCAGTCCAAATGGTACCTGTTCGTCGGGTATGGTCCTGCACATCAAAGGTTACCCCCTCCATGGGCTCATCAGTCACAGGGATCATAGAAATGTCAATCACATATCATCATTAATATTATTAAACATATGCATAAAATCCCTAATAAATCAGTCAATAGCTCAAAGACGTTACATAAGCCTGCAATACAAGTCTGGGGGAAGGGACAAAGCATCTTATTGGGCCAATGTCTGCAGGAAAAGGAAAGTCCTTGGAAGAGACCTCATCTAATCCATGTAAGTGGATGATGTGGTCAAGGGATGTCCAAGCATGTGTGTGTAGTGAAGGCCAAGGATGCAAAGGTGTTACCTATGGGTGTCTTTGTAGAAGGTGAGTTGTCCCTGCCATGGATGCATTTTTTCCAAGCCCATTCTTGCCTTTATTCTTTTTTATCATTTTATTCCTTTTTTCTTTTTGTTCAAGAGATAATCAGGGGACACTGCCTTGGCATGGTGACTAGAGCTGACAATGTTACCCACAAGTACTTTCGCAGAAATGAGAAGGATGGCTCGTGATGAGACCCCTTTCCCTTGGCCATGTGACCAAGAGTCACTACCCTGGCGTGGTAACCAGCAAGTGGCAATGTCATACTGCTAGGTACCCATGGACCTAATAGACTGGCTCGTGATGAGACCCCCTATCCTATGACTAGGTCTTGTTTTATCATTTTTTCGGTCCCTCTTGTTTCTTATTGAGAAGCCTTTTATTGCTTTCTTGGGGATCCCTGGGTGAAGCATCTCAAGGTTTTATTTTAGTCTTTTATCTTTTACCAGTTGCTTTTACCTTCTGGGCCTTTAGCCCCTTCTTCCCACGATGTAAGGTGCAATCCTAAAAAATAGGTCTACCCAATGCTTGGACAAGGGGAATGGGACAAGTGAGTGAGAAATAAGATGAAACAGTGGTGCTATGATGGGAGTGGATGGTGGATTTTCAAAAATCCCCCCTAGTGGCAAACCAAAACCTACATGAACAAGCTTACTAAGGCACCCTGTCAATCCCCCCAAACATGGTCAAGTGGGAAAATGTAAGATCCAAGAAGTCATTAGAAATCAAAGGAACCAGATGCATATAATTAAAGGTTTTAATGATCAAAAGTGACACATACCATGATACCTAGACTAATTACCTCATGGAGCAAGAAGAACCTTTTCTAATATAGGACCAAGCCGATGGTGATGGATACTTTGGAATGCTTATCAATGATCCCTTGGAGATCTTGAGGAATAGATGGCTTAGATGTTTAAACATATAGTGAGCATAGTTGTGCAATAACACCTTGGTGCCCCTTTTTCAATAATGTTTTCATGCCATTAGAGCTTATCACCTTACCGGGTTTCCCTGTGATACCTCTTACTCAATTTCTTTTCCTTCCAATGAAAATTTCATGAAAAGTTCTTGAAAATTAAAATCCATTGTTCCTAATGATTGTAACCATTGGATTCCTAGTACAACATCCGCACCACCCATGGGTATAGAAATCATTGGAATATTCATTACATATTCCCCCATAGTAAGATTGATCTTATTTCATTTTCCTAAAAAATTGATAGTTCCTCCATCTACAATCATTACTTGAAAATCTGGCACTAGATATACAAAGAAATTGATAGCTTTAGCTAATTTATAGTGTATGAAATTATGAGTACTGCCAGAATCAATTAGGATTGTTACCTTTTTCTTTTTTATGTATCCTTCGATCTTGAGGGTTTGAGGAGTGTTAATTTCAGCCAATGCATTACACGATATCGTGGGAATCAACTCTTCAGATGAAATTGCTTCTACGTTTTCATCTTGAGATGGTTCTTGTTCTTGTTCTTCTTCCTCTTCACAATCTATGTAGAATAATTTCTTCTCACT